>LGRX02009745.1:10094-22661 GCA_001247695.2 Cymbomonas tetramitiformis | reverse complement strand
TGTTGGAAATAGCACAGCAGCCACGGGGAGAACGCTCCCGGCGAGATAGAACGAACTACATAATTGATAACATACGGGAATAAATATTCTGACTGACACAAGCAGAGTCACCGAAGATGACATACCGGAAATGACACGTGACAGTACGAACATGTTGTGAGATATAATATAACGTATTATATCGGGTGCGGTCACTGGATATCTTTCATACAAGTGTAAACTGATCATAGAGATAAACGAATATAAGGTGTCTGTGACCTAGGGATCTGTCACCTAGTACTGTACGAGTACTGGTACAGCTAACGGGAGTCAGATAAGTTATGACCTACGGGTCACTGAATCCAGCACACCACCCTGTGACTGTACATAGTGCTGTTACAGGTGGCAGAGAGCGGAGCACAGACAAAGCAAATTGTTCCGAAACAACAAACAGTCAAGAGCTGGAAACTGCTAGAGGGAGGCCTGTGCTTTAGCCAGGGCGGTCCCTTTCTAAAACTGCGGCTAGGATACTGCTTGCAAGCTAAGTTCCCACAGCTCAATTTCGCAGATACTCAGCCACTTTGAAAGTGGTCTACAAAGTTGCAGAGTTCACCAGAGTTGAAGAAGTTGTCAGTGTCAAAGAAGTTCAACCAGAACCAGAGTCCAGAAGTCATAATCCAGAACCAGAGTCCAGAGACCAGTGTCCAGAACCAGAAGCCAGAACCATAGTCCAGAAGCCAAGACCAGAAACCAGAGGCAGGAAAAGACTCGTAGAGCAAAATCAGAAATCCCGAAAATTGAAAATCAGAATTCAAACCCGCCGAAACCAAAGATGGAAAAGAAATGCCGAAAGTAAAATAGTACGGCAAGGCGGGCAGACTGTTGGCAGTCACCCCAGTGGGATGTACCGCTGCGGTGAATTCACGGGCTCGATCGAGCACCACCGAACCCTGAACCGCTGACACACATGCAAGACACATGAGTGCGGGCAGGGCTAGAGATGCAAGAGAGAAGACCCTCGGCAATGTTGCCACACCGACACGTGACCGTGTAGCCGGTGGGGCCGAGGGAATCTCGTCTCCGGAAAAGGAATAACTGTCGGAGCCGTCGTCATCGTCGATCACGGAAAGCTCTTCCGGGTGAATCGAGCCGTGAGAAGGCTCAATTGAACACAAATGAAGGGAAGGGTCAGGGCATCCGGGCATCACCCGGTCCATAAAAGACACTCGTAGCGGTTCCTCGAAAGGAGAATCGAAAGAAGCGGGGTCCGATGCCGAAACAGGGTAAAGTCCAGCGTCGATCTCGCGATTGGCAGGTGGTGGTTGCGCATCGCACACCACCTGCGGCACAGACAAAGTGCCGATGTGCAGTGGTGGTTGCTTACCAGCTATGGTAGCACCACCGACCTGTGCAGCCGTAGCCGCAGACCGCAGGGACTCGAGTACTCCCCGTGCATCTGATAGCACATCTCCCATGCCGGCGCCCGAAGCACCATGACCCAAGCCCGCATAGTGTGCACGCAATCCCACGTCGTGCCGTACCGGGTAGGTGAAAGGCTCAGGGTCGGTACGCACCAGCGGCTGTTCGTGCTCATGGCACAAGTCAGCGAACTCTTCGTCGTTCTCGTTGTCGAAGGCGGTTTGAAAGGCCGAAACGACCTCGTCTAGGTCCATGGCGGCATCCCGTAGGTCCACATCGCACGAACCACACACCTCAGGGCAACGTGCCGTGTCATGAAAGTGCCCAGGGCAGAGGGGGCACTCTTGAACGAAGGCCGAGGATGCGGAGTGAAAAGAAATGCTCCTAGCACCCTGCGGCTTCATGCCTTGAGGCCAATTCCCGCCCTTCGGGAGCGGTGATGCCGCGAAGCGTTGCTTCCAACCCACGTGACGATTACGCCCGTGAAACTTACCGTCGGTTCGACGGTTTCGCTCGTCGCGCCACTTGGACGGTGGGAATCTTACACCACCGCCCCCATGCCTACGGTGAAAATCACTCCGTGGTGGCGGTGTGTCGGGTGCAATCCCGCGCTCGTCATGACGGAGGGAGGTGAGTAGGGTAGAGGCCTCACCAATGATACGAGCGAACTCCTCGAGGAAGTCCGAGATGTCACCCTGTCCGTCACCTGCGTAAGCCAATCCGAGAGGCGTGTGCGTCGGGACAGGCGCGGCTGTCTTGTGGCGGGTGGGAGGGCCATTAGGGTTCGCACACCACCACACCTCTAGAACGTGAGTGTACACCTCCTCGATGCTCACCTTCGCCAACTCGGTGTCCAGGCGGAGCGGGGTGATCACTTCCTTGTAGAAGTCAGCGTCCAGCGCTGCCAGGAGCTGCCTTTTGGCTGCTTCGTCATCCAGGGGACCCGCTCCGCTAGCCGCGATAGCTTTAAGGCATTCGTCAAATTGTGCAACCAAGGGCTCAGGGTCATTAGAAGAACCAAAAGAAATGCTTAAGAGTTCTTCATGGTGGCGGAGCGGCCGATGCCCAGGCGGCAGCAGCCGCTTGGTGATCTCTAGGAGTGCACGCTTACCGTCGCGCGGAGAAATCCGAGCGGAAGCGTCAACCCACCTTCGAGCCGGAGAGTGTGGCGTTGTCAAAGAGACCAACGCACGAAGTAAAATGTCGTTGAAGATCGGGTGAACCTCCTTGGTGACGTCCACGAGGTCAAAGATGTCCTCGTTGGCGCTGTCCTTGTTGACAAACGAGGACTCCAAGGCAGTAACCAATGAATCCCAAAGAAGTTGTCGATGAGGCTCACTCCCGGAAAACGAGGACGCCTTAGTACCTAAGGTGTCCTTCGCAACACGCTTCACAACGTCAATGTCCCAAGACGATTGCAAAACAGCATTGCTGCGTGTCCTGTCAGCAGCAGCGAGTGCCACATTCGCTGACTGCGGGGTGCTCTTGTAGCGAGCACCCACGTTCCTAGCAAAGATTGAATCCAGGCGCATCCGAGCGCCCATGGCCGGTGTTCCAACTGAGGATGAAGTCATCAGAATAAATTCCTATAGGAGGGGGGTTGGGGAAAAGGCGAGGTGCAAATTGTAAGGTGGCGGGCGACCGTAATGTAGTTGCGGAGTGAGGAGAAGAAGGGGTCGAACGAAATCAACGGAGTCGAATACGCGGCGGCCAAGGAGTTGTTGACAGGGGTGATCGAGTCCAGTCTAAAACAAAATCCAACGCGGACACCCGTAGAAGTTGCCGAAAATCCCAACTCGCAATCTCACCGCAACATAGCGCAAACCGCGCGCCCTAAAGTGGCCAATTCAACATCTCGCGAGGCCCCAACGCCCCGCCAAGCGGAAAAGCTTAGCCAATCATGGCAAAGTCAGCAGTGATAAAAGCGGGGTAATACCCCATAACCTGTGAGATATAATATAACGTATTATATCGGGTGCGGTCACTGAATATCTTTCATACAAGTGTAAACTGATTATAGAGATAAACGAATATAAGGTGTCTGTGACCTAGGGATCTGTCACCTAGTACTGTACGAGTACTGGTACAGCTAACGGGAGTCAGATAAGTTATGACCTACGGGTCACTGAATCCAGCACATGTCACAGTGCCAATTCCAGCACACCACCTGCTGGACTTCGGGTTTAGGCTTAGTTATTATGGGCTCTGACTAGCCCCTAGCCTGACCCTGCTTCCGTATCGTGTCCGTGACATCCTAGCACTGTACTGTACAGTAGTACAGTACAGTAGTACAGTCTTGTTTCACTGTCTGGGTTTCCGAGAGCATAAAGCCTCGGCCAGACACTGTTTATGTGATTATCTGTTTGATTCTCAGCGAGCTTAGCCGGACAGCGGATCTGTCTTTCTCGCAGGTTATGGGCCCACCACGCTTCCACTGCACTCGAGCCAGAGAGTTACTACAGCGAATAGAATGACGCGGTCTCGCGTCCGTAGATTAGAGACGATTTTTGATGATGTGGGTGCACAGCACTCAGCGACACCACAGACACCGCAGCTGCCGGCTCCGACCACCGCAGCTGCGAGAGAGATTCTTGAAAAATGTCAGCAGCTAGCTCGAGACAATTTCGACAGAAAAGTTGCCAAGGTCGTTGCCACCAAAATTCTCGGAGACAAATCGGAGCACTTCGCTGGTACAGAGACAGACGCAGTGGACATTTTTTCACAGCTTATGCATGAGCTTCGCGCACTGTTTCTACTCCAGTCACAGGCATTTGCTCCCCTGTTTGACTTGGCCAGCATGACTGTCGAGGCTAGGCATGAGGCCAATGAATTGCTGCTTTCGGCTCTGACTTTTCTGGCTCGACCTGGCTCGCCTGCTCGTGACTGGCTTGAGGCCTCTGGGTCTGACGTTCCTGGAGATGGCAAGCGTGCTGCCCTTGAGGTGGTACGCATGCTCCAGGAACGCTCAGAGCCCTTTGACTCTTTTGAGTCGCTGCTGGCGGTTCGCATCCCCAGCAGCGAAGATCCTGACCGTGGCATCCGTGAGTTCAATGGCCTGTTGCGGGACGTTCAGCGTTCCCACAACTTGCCAGAGGACGCGGTGAAGCGGCAGTTTCTCAAGGCTCTCGGCAATTCGGCTCTATACCGTGACTTGGCTAATTCCTTGGCTCGAGCTGACCAGCGGCAGGGCGTGTCTCTTTTGACTATTCAGGCTCGTGTGCGGGAGTAGTTCCGCCACGGCCTGAAGGTCTCTGGCACCCCTATTTCTGCTCTGTCATTCGGCGATGGCGCGTCTGACCTAGCTGCGGCGTTGTCCAGTCTGCAGAAGCAGCTGGAGCGCATGCAGCAGGACATTCGTGACCTAAAGCGGCAGAAGCGGGAAGGGGCACCGCCTGCGGGCAAGCACCTTACCCGCTCTGCTGTTAAGCATCATCGTGTTGGTGTTAAGCCGCTTGGCACCGCTCCTCCTGTCTCATTTGACAAGAAGAGCGGTGCCTTCGTGCCCCACTGCAGAAATGCGGAGTGTGCACAAAGTGGTTTGAAGCACTGGCATGCTGAATGCCCCAACGGCGGTCCTCACTCTGCCCACTATTGTGGTGCAGTTGAGAACTATGAGACTGACTGCCTGGCTGTTCGTTTCCAGCGGTTCTATGACGCTGGGGATGAGCATGCCTTCGAGTCGCTCTGCACGATGGAGGGTCGCCCAGAGGTGTGCGAGCTGTCGGCATATTCTTTTGTGACGGCTGTGCCCACATCTCTGCGGCACTTTCAGGATGCGGCGGCTTCCGCTCAGGATGCGGCAGCTGACGAGGACGGCATGGCTCAGTTTGGTCTGGCCACATTCCACTCGGGTGCACGGGGCTCGATTCCGCCACCGCCTGCGGTTTGGCATCCCTCTGCACTCGTGGCTGGTGGTGTGCCTGCGGCTCATGACCCGCCAGTGGTTGTCCCTGGCTCTCTCGGCTTGCCTGGCTCTGTCCCGTCACTCCAGCTTGGCGACTCTGCACCGGCTCCGCTGTTTGCTGGCATGAGGATTGAGGCTTCTGACATTGGCTCTGAAGTCTCTGACAATGACCAAGGCTCTGACAATGACTCTGACGGCGGGCAGCAGTGGCTTTTGGCTCCTTCGGCACTCTTGAGCATGACTCTGACGGGGGAGCATCGCCAGTAGCAGCTCCGGTGTACCGTCCGCGGACTCCGCCGAGTTTTCTCCGATGTGCTTTGATGTCTTCAGTGCTTTGTTGTTCTCTGCTGGCCAGCGCTACGGCATCTCTGGTTGCCGTGGGCGGTGGTGACAGGGGCCTGGTTGAGCCCGGAGCCACCGCCCGTCGGTCTACTGGAGATCTCTTTACTTCAGATCCGCCGCTTGGTTCTCTGGACATCCGTGATTGGCCGCCAGATGATGGAGTTCTTCTGTCTTCTTTCTCAATGCTCACGCCGCCGTGGGATTCTGCTTATTTTTGTTCTTCGGTGGTGTTGGAGGGCTTACATTCTTCTGTCACTTTACTTTCTGCTACGGATCCACCTTGCCCGCTTGGGTCTGGTGGTGCTCAATCTACGACAGACAGCTTGCAATTCACTTCGGGAATCTTCTGTGCTTGTATCCCAACCGCTGAACTCAGCTCTGCTGACCAGCTTCAAAGTGGCTGAGTTTCTTATCAATTATCCTGGCAGCTTGATTAGCTTTAGCCCAGTAGTGGGATGACCGGGTCAAGACCCCGGCACCCAGCTAGAAGTGATCGGTTTCCACCGAAGTGAATGTTAGGTGTTTGTTTGTTATTTCGTGGCTGTATTATCCTGTACCTGCTTTGCTAGGCAGTCACACCCACGGGTGGTGTGCTGGACTTCGGGTTTAGGCTTAGTTATTATGGGCTCTGACTAGCCCCTAGCCTGACCCTGCTTCCGTATCGTGTCCGTGACATCCTAGCACTGTACTGTACAGTAGTACAGTACAGTAGTACAGTCTTGTTTCACTGTCTGGGTTTCCGAGAGCATAAAGCCTCGGCCGGACACTGTTTATGTGATTATCTGTTTGATTCTCAGCGAGCTTAGCCGGACAGCGGATCTGTCTTTCTCGCACCACCTCATCTGAGGTGAATCTACAGCTTGTGAAAGTCACCACCCTAGCTACTAGAGTTTACATCTAATGAGAATGGTTAAGTCTTGTAGCTAGAAAGATCACAAGGTTAAAGGATTGAACAGAGGATGCCGAATAAAATACTGCTAGGTGCTCATCTCATGTTGGAAAGACTTCTGGGCTAAATCTCTGCCGGCTAGTGGTCAGCAGCAATCCAAGATGTCGCCTGTCTGCTCACGAAAGTAGATGAATCACGGAAGAACATTGCCTGTCGGTTTAGCTGTTTAGTTGTGCGCGGCCAGTTGGGAGGAAGTACACATCTCTATAAGAGGGCTCGCGGAAATGAAACAACAGCTGCCCGCTAGTGGTCAACATCCCGAAAAGAAACACCATAATACGAACGCGTCAGCTAGTGGTCGAAACATCAGAAAAGAATGCTCTGCCTGTCCGTTTAGAAATTAAGAAGACCCAGAAGAATAACCACAGTAAGAATCGTTGCTAGCACCACCAGACCCAGAGTCGTAGTGGCCCCCAGAATCGTAATCGGAGTGGTCAGCCTCGTCCTCATAAGCACCACCAGAGTCGTGCCCCTCGTGATCGTCGGAGTGATTGTCGTAGGACTCATCGTCGTAGCCATCGCCACGCGCTCAGAGGAGAGCGAAGCATTCCCAGTAGAAATAAATGTTGGCGGTAAAAATTCTGCTGCTGCAGCGTCTAAAAGACCGCCAGAATCCTCCTCCTGGAAGCCTGTGTCCAGAGAGGAGTGTTGTACCAATCGTGAGGGAGAGAATTCCGGAGAAGTCAAGTGACCATGATTTCCCTGTTCCCCCTCCAAATCGTCTTCAGACTCATCTTAGTACCCAAGTGGGTATTCCGATTCATCTTCGCTCTCACTGTCTTCACAATCTGCACGAACGTCCTGCCTAGAGAACATAGAACGCGAATCCGCAGAATGATAGAAGTGACGCTCGACACGAACAGGAGGAGCCTGTCGTGTGAGCCTACGCGTACTGGAGGAGCCAGTCGCGGGTCTGGTGGTCGTAATTTGCGAAGAAACAGTTCGGGTGTCCAAAATCGCGGATCCATTGCCAACGCCCTTCTCACAGAAAGCGTTACGGCCGGAATCAAAGAAGAATCGGACGCAGCACCACCAACTGCTGCGTCCCCTGAAACAACGAGACTCAAAATAATCGGCTCGAAAGATGCTGGAGGCTGCGGTAAAATCTGAGAAGCATTACGAAAATGAGCGAGCGCTCTAGCTTGGGCTTGGCACAAGGAAATTAACTGAGCGCGTTTAAGAAACTCCACTTTGTCCAATCTCTCATCGCAAGAAAACAAAAGAGCTTGAAGCTCCTCATCGGGCAAAACATCTGCGAGAACCATCGCGAAAGAAAGGATCCGTAAAAGAAAGCGAACGCGCGAAATAAATGCCGAAACCACTCCGCCGTAATGTCCCGTAACTGCCGGACCGTCCAAGCTAAAGCGAAAATCAGATTCCGTAGGCCGCGACAAAGATGGCCGAGCTCAAAACAAAGATAGAGCGAATACGAAATTTACGCTAAAAATCACGATACGCAAGCGTAAAGTGGGACCATAACCTGTTGGAAATAGCACAGCAGCCACGGGGAGAACGCTCCCGGCGAGATAGAACGAACTACATAATTGATAACATACGGGAATAAATATTCTGACTGACACAAGCAGAGTCACCGAAGATGACATGCCGGAAATGACACGTGACAGTACGAACATGTCACAGTGCCAATTCCAGCAGGAGTTGCTAACCTCAGACCACGCGGCGAGACCGTCCTGGTCGAAGTGCAGCATCTCAGACTCCCGCGCAGTAGCAGGTATCCACTCCCACACCGGCTGTCCCATACTCGTAGATCGCACATTAGCTGCAGCTGGGTCTCCCATGGCCATGTCCATGATCTCGCGGTCGACCATGAGTACCCAGGTCTCCACGCGAGGGTTGGTGAGGGGTAGCGGTGTGTGGTGTAGACGACCTCCCATGCGTGCGTAAGCTGTTAGCGGAGCTCCCAACATATGCATAATCGTGAAGAGAATGGTGTCGCCCTGCACTCCAGCTCTGCGGCGTTCGTCCCGTGGTAAGGAGACAGTCGCCGCGCCTCGCACCCCCGCTGACTGGTGTACCCACAGTGACCCACCGTCGTGAGTGATGAAGAGAGCCCGAACCTCTGGATACTGAGGGTAAGAGGGCTCTGGTCCTCGGTCGGGGTCACCAGAAGGGTCTGGGGGTGGGTCATCAGGGGGGCCTGGGGGCGAGTTCCTTGGGCTGGGGACTCTGCGCTCTGAATTAGGGTCGCCACCACCGTGCACCACTGACTCCATCGATTGTCGCCGGTGAGCCACCATCATGTTGAGGGGACCCTGAGTGGGAGGCTCGGCGGGGGCCGCTCCAACGACAGTCATAGACTCTGGGGGGTCTCGCTGTCTGCAGCGTCCGCCTCGATCGAGGGCCTGGTCCGCCGCCAGGGCTCCCTGTGCACTGCTCTGAGGGTCGCCTGATGGAGGGGTTTCTGCAGATACAGCTGCGCCTGGCGGGGCGAGCCCTCTTGAGAGCATCGCGGAGAGGTCCAGGGCTTGTACTGCCGCAAGGACCTCCCTGCGAATAATGTGCTCACTTCGGCTGCTTGCGTCCGAATCGGACTCGGACCTGCGGGCAGCTCTCCGCCTGCGCTCTGCCCGCGTAAGCGTGCCCCGGCTGCCCCTGGACCCCGTGCTGGTGCGGCTGACGTCCGTGCCGGACTCGGGGTCAGAGTGCTCTGGTGAGCGGCTCAGGCTTGGGATGTGCCTGCCGTGCGTTGCAGGGCCCGAGGATTCCCTTCGGGAGCGTCGACGCCTGCGGGCCTCTGGGTCAGCTGCCACCGCGGGGAGATGACGTACCAAGAGTGAAGCCCCGCTCGGAGCGCCCTGTCGGGATCCGCCATCAGGAGGTGCCTGCAGAGGGTCTGGTAGGATCGCGGCACCAATGCTGATGAAGGGCGGCTGCGGTGAGGGATCCGCCGTAGGGTCGTACAGCATCGAGGTGGCTGGTACCAGCTGTTGCGGCCGTGGCTGCTGCTGCTGCTGCTGCTGCTGCTGGAACTGTTGCTGCTGTAGCTGCTGCATTGGTTCCAGCGGTTGTTGTTGTTGTGGCCACTGTTGCTGATGTTGCTGGTACGCAAGCCACTGCTGTTGTTGTTGCAGCTGTTGTTGGAACGGCGTGGGGTACGAGCCCATGGGGTGATGAGTCCCCAGTGTAAATGGCACCGGGGACACTCCCCCAGCGAGGGGCGCTGATTGGGGGAGTACCCAGTTGGAACCGTTCCATACGGCCTGTGCGGGGGAGCCATCGGGCATGGTGTATGGGCGTGGCACCGCGGTATAGGGCATGGTGGTGCCCGGGAGTGGGAAGGGGTAAGTGGAAGCGTATGTGGTGGGGGATGGAAAGGTGAGGGGTGAGAATAGTGGGGGGCGTAGCGGCTCTGCACTGACCCCCATGCTGGAAAGAGACTCTGATGTATGCTGTGACATGTTAACTGCTGAGCTGATCAGATCGAAGACTGGGTGTGGCAAAAGCCACAGGTGAGCAGAAGGTAGGGTCTGCTCGCCTTTTATTTATTCTTCGGTGTCGCTTTCGTGAGGGGGGGAAGGAGGAAGATAAGGTGGGGGGCTATCGTCTGGAGACGGAGGGACGCCGGATATGGTTGGAGTCGCAGGGGGAGACGGAGGAGCGCCGGTCAGGGAACCCAGAAGGGTCTGGCCAGGAAGCACGGGCAGTGATGGATCGTAGAAGTCCGGCCAGTTGAAGAAGTACCCTTGGTAATACCACTCACGGAAGTAGTTCGCTGGTGGAATAGCCAGGGTGTACGTTGTGCGGGCGCTCAGCTGTCTTCAGCTTCGTCGTCAGAGGAGGAAGGGGAAGGAGGAAGGGGGCCCTCTGGGGAGTTGACAAAGGCGCCTGCAGGTGGGAAGGTAAGGTCCGGATGAAATAACCACTTCAGCGGTCCCTGTTTCCACCACGCTCTTCTGTACCCTTGTGGGGGAACTGGCATACACTGGCGTACTCAAAATTTCGCCAGGGCTCCGCGACACAGATTTCAAGTGCTCAGGTATGCAGACAGAGGTCAAGAAACTGCAGATGGAGGTATGTAAGGTTCGACCAAAAGGCTCAGCAAGGTCCCAGAAGGTAGCGGGGCTCCGTACGTTCCAGAAATATTCCAACCAGAGCGCTGCCAGAGAGACAGTGCCAGAGAGTGCCAGAGGGTAAACCAGAGGTGCTGTCCAGAAACCACTAAAAGCGCTATTTTGGAGGGCTTTCCCGACTACTGATGGCCGTGAGGGCGGTGTTGGGGGGTTCTGGACTGTTCTATGGGGTCTGGGGGAAGGGTTTTTGGTGGTGGGGACTGTTGGGGAAGGTTTTGGAGTAGGCTGAAAACGGGCTAAAACTGTTGTTTTGGGCTGTTTTTGGCTGTTTTTGCTACTTTTAGGGCTCTGAAAGGTGAGTTGTGAGGTTTTTCTGGCTACTATAGACCGGGGAAACCCTTCAGGGTGCTCCCTGACGGTCGTTTGTGGCCTGGGACGGACTTTGGTTTTAAGATCGGAAAACGAATGTTTGCCTTTCCAAGCCCGTTTGAGCCCCCATTGTTAAGGAACGGTTATACTGATATTTCGTGACGTTTGGTATTAGGGCTGGATAAGCGAGCCCTCAGTATATCATATAAAATAATAGTAAACGCTGTGTTATGGGACGGTAACACACGCGTAAGATAATAGCGGGGATGAGTGCAGGCTTCTATGAGAAGATGCTGCCTCTAGCACAACGCTAGCTCATCTAAATACCATATGTCTCCCATCGCATAGATGGTACCGCCATTGGGTTGTGAACCCGAGACATTGGTTGAACGACCAGTATCGTCAGAACGAATAATACGTTCGCCCCATAATACTGCGCATGCTTGTTCCGCACATGCTTGAAGCGAAGATGATTTCTTGTTTGTTACTTCAAGATGTATCTTGCTTTGCCATCTTCGAGTTCGACATACGAACTCTCGATGACAGGTGTCATTCAAGTCTTTCCTTGAATAATGACAGATGATGTGACTTATCATCTGACGACATGTACAGTCATAGTCGACCGTACTGACGATTGTCTGTCATTATAATATATGACATGACTCGACATGACATGACATGACATGACATGGTATGACATGTCTGACAGGTATGATACGTATGACATGTATGACACATATGTCATCGGTCATAACCCTGACATTTGGGGACGTTGTTTGGATTCCTTCTTCGAAAAAAAATGACGTTTTAGACGTAAAAATTGCGCCCAAGTTCCCCAAAGCACAACTCTCCCCCTGCAGTATACCGTGAGTTACGACAGGTCCGTGGTTGAACGCGCGGAGACGTTCAAAGTAACGCAAAAAGATACCAAATGTGCCATGGGCACTACGACAGATACTCAGAATGATATTTTTGATTGAAACGTGCAAAGGTACACAATTCGGTTTTTATGATATACTGGATCAGGGCCAGATTGAGGTGTAAACGATAATTCGGTTCCGAGTTCTGAAGGCTAAACACTTCTCAAGTGCTCTACTTATTCACTCGTCACTCCGGCTGCCGATGTCACACCACGGCTCAACGTTCAATTCCCGATCCGATCTCATTTCTAATTCCGATTCGTCATTCTCGATTCAGATGTTACGTCGACGGACTGACACGATGACTGCCATACAGTACTGTCATACTACTGTACTGTCATACTGTCACACTGTCATACTGTCATACTGTCATACCCCCGACATCTGATATTCGATTTCATTGTCTTTCCGATCCCGATGCGAATCTGGCCATTCCCCGAGGATCTGACTAAGTGCCACGATGACCACCCCACAGTACTGTCATACTACTATAGTGTCATAGTGTCATACTGTCATAGTGTCATACTGTCATACCCGGACATCTGGTACTCATTCTCATCGTGATTTCAAGCCCAATTTCACTGTCATCGTGTCAATCCCAGATTACTCCCGATGACACACATACGGACGCATAGACATATCGGCTCACGCTGT
>LGRX02009745.1:0-10074 GCA_001247695.2 Cymbomonas tetramitiformis | reverse complement strand
CTATGTATAATGTATTGATATAATATTTGATTATTACACTTAGGAGTCAGTGTAATTTCAATGTACATAATGATACCAGTGACTCGATCATTCAGTGTAATGTCATTATACACAATGATGTCAGTGATTGTAACAATACATATGCCACTACATAGGTACTTCCTGATTGAGTACACTATGTGTGTGTGTGTGTATAGGTATTTACTGATTTAATACACTATACCAAATTGATCTATCACATAAGATGATCTGTATACCAATAACAGCATGTAGCTAACATGATATATATCAACTCGGTTAGTAAATGTAATCCTGCATATCTCATCTGTGAATGATGAGTTGCTTGGTTTATTTCACACATGGGTCTGGTGAGCGTTCCTTTCATTGATCAACAGTAGAACAATATACCCATCCCAAATCCTACGTCAGGGTATATTGAGCTAATTACTGTCTTAAGATCATGATTGGCACCTTCTTCCAAGTGGGTTCATTTATAGTTTATCATGCACAGCAGGTATGCTATGTGATATCTATTGCAACATCTGATGCACTGTTCTACATGACTATACATGCCAACTGCTATCGTGATCAAGTTGGCTGCATAACATGTATGCATATGTCATAATATGGTGGAATCAAACTGCATGGTATAGTTGCATGGTATAATATGCATGGTACATCTTGCTGCATGCACTTTGTATATACTGAATGATAGTATATGCTGCAAGTGTGTGTGTGATGTGGCTACACACACAACATATAGTACACACACATGTGATTGCACAGCGTCCATATTTATCTGATGTCATCTTATATGTGTGTGTGTGTGGTTACACACCCAGCATATGGTGAACACACATATGATTGCAAACTTGTATGTAAATCTGCCAGTGAATGATCATCATCTCTTATGTGCAAGCATCACAAATATTTAAGTAGCATGCTGCAAGTATATATACCATCATCGCGCATCATCTGATCATGATGAATCTAGCAGGTGTATGTATATCCTGTCAAGCAAAATCATCATGCGCGCGTAGACGAGTGATTTTTGCAACCTTTTGAAATGCCGAGATTTTGATGCGTACACTGCACTGAAAATTAGTGCGAATAACGATCTATCAAGTCGCTGATGTGTGCGCTGCGAATGGTAAACATATCTCTGTCGCAGGTATGTATGGCATATGATACGAATGCCATTTCGCGTACGGAACATATACTGATGACGATTTGTTCATCTGCGCGTCAGTTTGTCACATATCGTACAATTTTGCGAATGATAGCATCGTATGTATGCGAATTGTATGTTGTATGCACACCTTGTCGCGCTGTTATTGTGCCAGGGAACAATAGCCCGGCCAAGCCATTTGATTGGCATATTGTATTTATGCATACTGGGGCAGTGAGATGGCAATGGGCTCGGAAGGGGACTCCCGAGCCATTGACTTCGTACTATGGGGAGCGAAAGCCTGGACTTGATTATAGCTGGCAGCATATTATCGTACACCCTTCTGGTGCGCTACGCCGCTGGGAGCGTAATAGGGGCGGCGGCTGGTTTCTAGAAGACGCCACTCAGTTGAAGGCGCCGGTAGCGCCATTCTCATTACCGATCAGCCGCGTTGGGATCGCGTACTGGAATCCGACGATTGTGATTGACGATGACGAATATCATGGAATTCCCTACAAGGGGCGTAAGCCTACACACTCAGCGTCTACGAACAGTGAAGATTCGGGTACAGGCGCTGTGTCCTGGAGTAAGGAGAAGTTACCAGATTCTGATGACAATGATGACGCAGGTGTCACTAACAGTAAGGAGAAGCTACCAGATTCGGATGACAAAGATGACGCGGGTGTCATATATGACATGGACACTGCCAGTCCGAAATGGGAGCCAACTTCGCCTGAATATGATGACACCGAGGATGACGTCAGCGAGTTCGATGACTTGGTAGCTGACGATGCTGAAGAACAAGCTGAAGCTCGAAGGTTGAAGAGACTGGGACTGCAATTGATCATGGATGAGAAGGGTGAACTTCACTGGGTACCAAAGGGCACCTCCCCGACCTCACCTGTTCAGCCCGATGATCAGCCTATTACCGAGCAGAAGTCTGAGGCCATATCTGAGGATGCCCCAGCCTCTGTGGTGGAGACTGTTCATGCACCACCGAAGAAACCTTATGGGTCAGATACTGGATTGACTTCAATGGGTGAGAATAAGGCTGGGGTGTCTGAAGAGACGAAGAGGCAACCTAGGAAATATCCGAGATGTTGGACACATGAGTATATAACTCAATTGAAGTATTCCATAAGAAGTGACAGTGATGAAGAAGAAGGGCTTGACGTGGCTCCTCGTAGGAAGAAAGCAAAGATCAGCAAGGGACAATGAAATCAACTGTCTTGATTAGGATTGTCCAAATGCAGATTCTCTGATTAGGATTTGTATAGGTGGCAGATGATGATATGCCAGCCGACATGGGACAGATCGATTAGAGAATATGAACTGCGCGCCTTGAAAGTATAAGACTTGAATATTGCCCATTTGGAGGCTGTTCTAACTTGAAGTAACTATTTGGAGGAGCTGTTGCTCAACCTGTTAATTTACTGGTCAATCTTTCCTGCCATAAAGATATTGCAATTGCTTGAATTGTAGCCTTGTTCAACTGTTTATCTAGAACATTGCAATTTTGTACACTGCAAAATTGCCGACTACGGACCTGTGCCCCAAGATTGAAGCAGATTTACCTCTGACTGACCCTTGAGCTCCGGCTCGGATACAGTCACGTGCTCAAGAAGTCTTCACTTGGAAGTGGTATTGCTCTGCGCCCTTTTTGCCCCCTGACTTTCACCCTGCATGCAAACAGGCGATTTTTCAAAACTGTTATGCTGCAAAGTGGTCAGAAAGTGGGAAAAGAAGCCGCCAGCAACTCAAATCTACCGGGATTAACAGCCAGATTGACCCGAACGGAGAGTGAAAAGTGGACCAGTGGTCAGATTGAGAAAAAGAGGACCTCGGAGACAGTTTTAACGTAGGCACAAAAATTCCAGACGTTTCTTGATAGTTTTTTGTCGTTTGGAACCTGGCCCCGAGACCTGGGTCCTCATAGATCGCTACATTTTAAATTGGGATGGCCAACCGGCACGGCAGAGCAAAAATTAGACAAATTTGAGCCCATCAGACTACATAGAAGGAAACGGGAGCCCAGAAGGATAGTTTTCCATTTTTTTTATATTCTTTGAAGGAAAAAAATAGTCTCCAATACTGGGACCTGGCCAATTAGTCTGGATTGCTCCGGGATGGCCGCCAAGAAGAAATTAGCCAAACTGCCGATCGACACTCCATTTTTGAAATTTGGCCACCAAAACTTGCATTTCACTCTGGAAAGCATATTTCGTTATTCACCACGACTTCCACTGCTACAAGGAAATATTTTTCTGAGTGTTCTGGGGGGATTTGCCAAATTGGACAGATTTGACTTCCCCAACGGTCAGATTTACACTTTGTCACTCTTAATTTCGACATGATGCAAAACGCTAACACGGGACGCTCACCTCCAACGTCGCCTACGTCGACTCCTAGGCGTACAAGGGGACGACAGGCCAGCCAGCGCAGCACGAGAGGTGCTGCAGCCACTGGAACCACTGGCAAGGGGGCGAAGGGCACCTACAAGGCGCCCTCTCCGGGTCAGCCGCCACAGGCTGCGACAGCAGCAGGTGCGCCAAGCTTCCAGATACCCAAGAAGAAGTCGACCCTGTCAGCTGATGCTCCTGAGTTTAACAGCGTGACTCCTCTGGCTCTGGACTCTGGAACCGCTTGTGTGACACCTTCCCTGGAGGAGGCTGTAACGGTACCTAAACCGCGCCCTAATCCGCCCCTGCGTCATGCAAGAGCGGCGTCACCAAGGGTGCTGACTGTTGACACCCCTGGTGCAGGGCGAAACATGAGGGCGACTCCCCAGCGGTATGTCAACTTGACCTCTCCTTCCCCTGGCATCCTGCGATTGCCAGGAAGCCGCGACCTGAGCCCTCCAGCTCCGCGCCAGCGAAGCCCGCCTCGGACTCGAGACCGGACCCCGCCACCGCCGCGCCGCAGGAGCCCACCACGGACGCGCGACATGAGTCCTCCAGCTCCAAGACCGCGAAGTCCTTTGAACCCCTACAGGACTCCACACACTTGGTCTGGAGCTACGGTGATGACCTCCCCGCACGGCCAGCTGCCCACGCCATTCAGCGAGAACGCGCTTCAGGCTGAGTCCGCGGGAGCAGCCTCTGTGGGACAACCTCTACCGGCTGACCGACCACCTCGCGACCCGATCGCCGCGCGCGAAATGACGAGGTCAAAATTGCAGCATGTGAGCAGGACATGCAGAATGAGGCGAATGAGCAGAAACCAGGACTTCGTCAATTTCCCTCCCGCTCTGATGTGGCCAACTGGCGAAAGCGCCAGCAGCCGGGTGAGAATCTCGCCTGGACTCCGCGCCCTAACCAAGGGGGTGTGGGGGCAGCGGGGAGGTCAGAGGACACGCACCAAAGCATTGCTGGCGAACTCATGGCACACTCAATGCATCCAACTCCCTCCTCAACAAGCAACGGGGAGGTGGGGGCAGCGGGGAGGACAGGTGGCTCCGGCTTGACAGGTGGCCCACGCCACATAAGCATAGCATGTTCTGGGCATTCGCTGACCTCACCGATTACCGATACCGTTACGGAACCTAAGGTGATCGGTGACTCTATGGCAAGGTTATCGGTGACTTTCGAGTCCGAGATAGACAGCGAGGCAACTTCACTGACGCCCTCACTGACTCAGGCGACTACGGAGGCAGCTACGGTTACGGATATGCTCGAGTCCCTGTTGAACTGCGAGTCCAGACCTTTGACTACCTCGCTGACCTCAACAACTACGGATATGCCCGAGTCCCTGTTGAACCGCGAGTCCAGACCTTTGACTACCTCGCTGACCTCAACAACTACGGATATGCCCGAGTCCCTGTTGAACCGCGAGTCCAGACCTTTGACTACCTCGCTGACCTCAACAACTACGGAGCAGCCAGTCAGCTCAGTCAGTTACGCAGACCTCGCACTCAGGCGTAGCATTGGACTCGCAGCCTACCAGCCGCATCTTAACCGCAACCTACCAGTCATCGAACCCCCTTCTCAAGCAGATGTCCTCAGCAGAATTCCAGTCAGAAACTTACCTCTGAACTCAGACTCAGTGAACCAGCTTTCTCGCCGGGAGAGGCGCCATCAGAGATGGGAACAGAACCAGCAGCGCCTGGCAGAACAGCGCAGAGCACTCTTCTCTGACCCCGCCTCAGCCAGAACGCCCTCAGATGCCTCTGTCCCCGCACTGAACTCTCAGCATCAATCCCTAATGCAGAATCAGATGATGTTAGAGGTATCAGAGTACATGCAAAATCTGCATCAGCAAGTGCTCCAACACTATCCACATCTGACTTCGGTTCTACCAGCAGTGGGCGCTCCACCTATGACGCCCTACCAGCACACCTTAGGATGGGCGAGCGGTTTACCAGGTGCACCGGCGCCAGCAGCTGGATCAGGTCCCTGGCTGGTACCAGCACCGGCTCAACCGGTTCCCGCACCGGCTCAACCGGCTCCAGCACCGGCTCAACCGGCTCCAGCACCGGCTCATCCGGCGCCGGCACCATTTCAGCCAGATCCACCGGCTACCGGCTCATCGCCCTCTGACTCCGCTGAGCCTGATCAACCGTCACCAGGAAACTCGCCCCCGCCTTCAGACAATGGTGAACCACGACACCGGCGTCTAGACGTGTTGTTATGGACTTTAGAAGGAGCCTCCTTCTGGTTGAGAAATCACCTGTCCTCTTCCTCCGCAGTTACTGTCAGCCACGGCGCTGAGGCACAATACTCTTACCGACTGCCAACCATGCCTGGAAGCGCCAGTCACTTCATAACCGATACCAATCGGATTTGGATGACTATGCGGCACATCGGAGTGGACATCCAAGACCTGGCGCAGCATGGGTCAGTGCATACTCCTGTGCGCCTGACTGAGATTGAGGACAGTGACGCTTTCACTCTGGAAGTGGAGAAAACGCAAGTGGATGAAGCGCGGCGTTGCGCGGAAAGCCGTACTGGAACTCAGCAGAGACGCCTGCCCTTGTACTCATGGGTAACCATCGCGGAAAATGCCTTAGAGTCCGAGCTGACAGAATTTGACCCCCTGGGACTCCAAATTTGGGCAGCATTTTCATCTTCCGAGGCGTACTTGTTTAGAGGAATGGCGGCTGGCAACCAACCAACTCCCGCCACAGTACCGGCTAGACTGGGCGTCAACCGGTTTCCCTCTGGTGTTCCCAGCGCAGCAGAGTACAGATCGCCTGGAAATTCCTTGCCAGCGGCCCCGGGACTCCTGCCAGTAGACCAGCGCCTTTCTCAATTCCCAGGGCACCACGATCTTATGGGAGCGGCTTCCCCAAGTGATGTCTACCGAGAATCCAAGACAGTGGCTGATGTGCTCAAGCTGATCAGAGACATTCCTATGTACCCCTCCTCCGCTGACCTAATCACCACTGACGCAGATATTGCCGCGCTTCCACCTTTTTCTGAAGCGCTGGTCAATTTTCTGTCAATGGGCGTAGTCACCTTCGCCCTGGGTCGCATGAGTGCTTATCGCCTAGACCTAACCATGATCACCATGCCGGAGATCTTGAAGGAAGTGGCTCAACGCAAACTACAGCCGCGATCCCTAACTTTTCTCAAGCAAGGTGGAATGTTGAACTCGGAGGCCTGGAACCGGCGTTACGCCACTTTGGCGCCTTTCCTGGCCGACGTAGCCAGGAGCGTACTGGATGACATCGCGCTGGTAGGACTAGCGGGGACAGTGATGCGCATGGCGCAGCGACGAGAAGAGACTGCGCGTTTGTTCGCTACTCGTCTGGTATCCTGGCACGAGGTAGTCCAGTTATTGGCAGACGCCATGCCCAACTGCCACGCCATCAGCCAACAGCAGCTATTATATCAGTTCTGGTCTGGACTGCGACTGAAGCAAGCTGTGATGGATCGCCTTATTGAGGATCGGTTGGATCTGCAAAGTCCAGCGGATTGGGAAAGCAATCATCCCGGATCCACCGCGCTGCAGCATATCATCACTGTGGCCACCAAATTGGAGCGCAGTGAAGCTCTGACCGCAGCGCGAACCTCTCCCGTCTCTGCACCTGCGAACCGAAGTCCTGCCTGGAGGAATGGTCGCTCGTCCTCCAGACTTAACGCCGTGCAGGACGCTGGGGAGGAAGATGCTACTGACCCCGACCCCGCCGACCTCAGGGTGCAGCACGCCGTGCCGCCCAGCCCGGCGGGATTGACCAGGCCGCCACGCCGATGCTACGTCTGCAACTCTGACTCCCATTTATGGGCTAACTGTCCCGACGAGGCCAAGAAACGAGCCTGGATTGCTGACGCCCCAGCTCGTTTGGCACGCCGCCGCGCTGCAAATGAATCTCATATCGCAGCGCTGGAAACAGAATGGGAGGATTTGGAAGAGGAAGCGGAAGCGCTGGAGTATTTTCAGAACGAGGAATCGGCCGCAGCGTCCTCCTCGGGTCAGCAATCTGCGGAGGAGGAGGACTGAGTGTCTTCCTGCCGGCGGGACGCCGGCGACAGGGCGGTATGGGTAACCGCCCCTGGGCAAGGAGTACAGCCTTCGCCCACAACCGGGGGAATATCCAGAAAGAGCCTCCGCCACCCCCCAACCCTCTGGCCGCTCGAGGGTACGGATTCACCTGGTCTGCCGATCAGAGGCGACAACGCCATCTCGACAGAACCAGAACCCTACGGGATGAACCCTCGTTGACCAGTACCGCTGTTTACACAGCGAACCTTTCCACTGAGCAGGGCCGGCGAGAACATCACTTGGTGTCCCGGCGCCATCAGCGGTCGCCACGAATGTCACCCACTTCGTCGCCTGAGCGCTCCAAGCCTCCCGTTATGTTCAGTGTAGATCGCTCCCTTGGAGCTGGTGATCGCCGTCGGGCTCCACAACGCGAGCGTGGCGAAACGCCCCGCGTTGACCCCACAGACCCTAACCCGAACCCTAACCCTAACCCTAACCCTAACCCTGAGGCATCAGTACTGGCAGCACTGGATGAGGATGAGGGAGAGGAGACCCAGTGGACCTTCAACCCACTCAACACCCTGGCGGAACACTCCTCGACCGCGGGTACCGAGAAAAGCTCCGGTGGAGCGTATGCGAGCCTTGAGGCAGCGGATTCAGGATGTAACGCTACCCGCGGTTTCACACCCTCTGGACGACAGTGGGGAGGAAGGGGGTGGAACTTCAAAAACTGGCCCAGCTTCCGAACCCCCACCTTTTAAACTTCGACCTGAGGTGTTTCCTTCGACGGCTCGACCAGCAGCGTGTCCAGCCTTGGCAGAGAGGGCGTCCTTAAGCGCAGAGAGCACTACGAGTGCAGCGCGCAAGCGCACTGGAAAACCTCGCAGCAGAACTCCGAAGACGGTACGAGACCGGCTGCAGCATGAGGCAGAGGTTACGAGGCTGGGAGATGAACCACCAGGACTTCGAGCAGAGTCACTGGCGGATCGCACGCGTGCTTGGAGAGAGATGACGCACCCGGAGCACATGGCCGCGGCAGCGCTGGTAAAGGAGAATGAGAAATGGAGAATTGCATGGGTACCAGAAGGGTGGCGCAGATATCGCCGCCGCTGGTACAGATGGCATGGGAAGGTCACCCCTGACCTAACGATAACCGAAGGAGCAGTTCAGCTATCTCTGGAGACCGAGTGCGGTACTATCCCTGGTTCTGGTGGAGATGTAGGAATTCCAGACGCATGGTGCAGTCTATACAGGGTGCACCAATGGAACCAGCGAGAAAGGGAAGCAGCGGAGGAGGCTGCTCACCTGGCTCTACCCTCAACAGCAAGTGGTGATTCACTCTCCCTGGACTCAGCGGAACCATCAGATGCGGATCCCGCGACAACTCTGGATTTGACCTTATCTCCATCCAGTTCTCAGCCCGCAACTTCTGGGGACATTTCTGACCTCGAGGACTCCCAGCGGTCGCTCAACTTCACGCAGCAGTTGATGGAGCGACAGCTGGCCGCCGCCAGATCGGAGAACAACCCAAGTGTGCTGACAACGGTGTCAGAAGGAGTGGAGCCGACTCCCCTGAAAACCATCCAGGAGGAAACCCACCTGGAACTGCTACTGACCATTCAGAAACAGCAACGCCATCGTCTGCGGCCGATCCTGGAGAAAAAGAAAAAGAAAAAAGAAAAAACCACGCCCGTCGGGCGTATGAGTAAATTGATTTCCCCGGCCCTACTCTGGGCCGGACCGCCACGAGTGGCGGCCATGTTGGGACAATTTATACTGGGTGGTTCTTGTCTTTCTCCTCCTCTTGTTTTTCTTGTCTGAGTTTTCTGTATAGCTGGTAGGTGCTGTGTGCATAGTTTACTGTCAGGTCGTGTATTCTCTGTAGTGCCTGTGTGGCCTCTTTTCTGTTGAGTCCAAGTTGCTCGAGTATGTCTTGGTTGTGTTTTTACACCGTGCCTGTTCTGCCCACTGCAAACACATGAAGTTTGGCACGGAATCCGTGCCTGCGTAGCAATTGTAGCAGCGGTCCGTATTTCTTGTATTTTTCCTGGAGTTTGGGTCCCCATTTTTCGTCATCGGTGTGGGCCACTTCAATGAGGTGTAGGTTTCTTACCCTTGCCGGTGCTTCCTGTTGTGTGCATTCCCATCCGTCTTCCAGGTCTTCTAGACCCTCTATCATGACTATGTCTACAAAACTCGGTATTGTGTCGGGCCCATCGTTTCTGCCTGGGTTGTCCTTCCCGTCGTGTCTGCATTGCCCCCTGGTGAGTATGTAATTTGGGAGTACCCTTGGCTTAATCCCTGGGTCCCTCTTTTTTCCAGTGTAGGCGAGTACTTTGCACCCCCCTTTCCTATGGTGGTCAAGTATGTGTTTTAGCTCATCTGCGTGGGCATCTGCCCTGTCCGTGAACATCCCTCGCATTTGTGGGTTGTTGCATCCACCTAGGGCGTGCCCTACCCTCATGAGGAAGCCCTTTGCGTAGTCA
>LGRX02009744.1:0-15359 GCA_001247695.2 Cymbomonas tetramitiformis | reverse complement strand
CACCTGAAAGAAAGGAACAGGTGCCGTGAGAACATAGCACTATGGAAGAAGGACATAGAAACACGAGAACAAGTAACCGAGGAAGCACGGACGGAAGATTTTGACAACCGAACAAGCGAAATGAGGGAATGGGAACAATGGGAACGGGAACAGAAAAAGCTTGCGACAAAAGAGGCAAGGAAGTGCATTAAAGAACACGAAGCGAACCGAAAACAGAAAACAAGAATGAAAATGAGAGAAGGATACTGGGGCAACATAAAGCACTACCATAAATTGATATACAAAAAAGAGATAGAAAACGGAACGGCACCAGCTACAACAATACAAGCGATTGAAACCATGCAAGGAGAACTAGTGGTAGGACACCAAAAAGTGGCACAGGCAATGGGAGAACACATTGCGTGGTCGGAACCATACAAAATGAAGGAACCAGAGAAAGGACTTAAAGATACGCCACCCTGGCTTGACGAAAGGTACAAGAACTACATGAGGGAAAACCAATGCAAAAGGCCGGACCAAACAAAAGTAAACCTAAATGTGGACAAAGAGGCCTACCGACAGGCGGTGAAGAAAATGAAAACCAACAAAGCAGCCGGGCCCATGGGGATACAAAATGAAATACTGAAACAGATGCCGGACAGATTCCACGACCAACTGTGTGAACTCATGAAATTAATGTGGGAGCATAGACACACCCCCCTACTATGGAAAAAAGGCTACTTCTGCTTCCACCACAAGCAAGGAGAAGTAACAAAACAAAAAAACTACCGACCTATAGCACTACTGGACTGCCTGTTCAAATTATACACTACAGTACTCACAAAAATGCTAGCTGACTTCTGTGAGATAAACGGCATGCTCTCGGAAGCACAAGAGGGCTCAAGGGAAAGCCACAACACAATGAAGCAACTCACCAGGGTAACCAATGCCATTGAAGACGCCAACCTCTCCAAACGAAGCCTACATGCAACCTACGTGGATTTCGAAAATGCGTATGGCTCGGTCGACCACGAAAGACTCATTACGACGCTAAAACACCTAGGGGTGCCACCACAACTTACCGAAGCCGTTAGGGACATACTGGGCGAAAACGAGGAGGACTCCATGCAAATGAGAGCAAAAGTAGGGGACCAGGTCTCGGAAGAGGTGCCAATAAGAAGGGGGATTCTGCAAGGCGACAGCATGAGCCCGCTACTATTCATACTATACCTGGAACCTCTCCTTAGATGGCTAGAGGTGGGGGACCATGGATACCAGCACAAGTATGCAACTGACAGGGAGCTCAGAGGGGAACTGAGAACCTCCTCCGGAGCGTTTGTGGACGCCCTAATTATACTAACCAAACTAATGACAGGCATGGAGCAACAGCTAAAGAAACTCTCGGCATTTGGAGACTGGAGTGGACTCAGAATAAACGAGGACAAAACAAAGATAACTGGGGTAGAACATGGCAACAAAAACGTGAAAGAAAGTAGGCACCAAGGGGTGAAATGCGGAAGTCGAACGCTAAAAGTCCTAAAAGCCGGGGATACCTACAAGTACCTGGGGGTCCTACTCAACATGCTGGGGACATGGAAAGAGGAGAAAAGAAAGTCACTACGGGAACTCAAAAGAAGAATAGACGCACTACTGGCAACCCCCCTCACACAAAGACAAAAAGAGTACTCCCTGAAGTCGGCCATATTGGGGAAATTCAAATACGGACTCCACCTCGGGATATACACACAGGGTGAAATACAACAGGCCGAAAATCAGCTGGGAGCCGCGATGAAAAGAATATATGGACTTCCCGCGAATGGTACGCCCAATGAACTAAACACGGAGGAAAAAGAGGAATACGGACTGGGGCTCCAGTCCCTACAGGCAATATATGCACAGGAAGTGTACACGGGACTGGCAGGCGCTGTTCAGAGTGAGGAAGACAAAGGGGCCCAGATGGGATACGGCAAAAGGGAGAGAAACCTTCAAACCAGACAAAGAATGTCACAAGTTAGCAGGTCCACAGCCGGACTACTGGAAAAACACTTCGAAGAAAGGGGACACAGCAGCACAAGGAGCAAACTAAAAATGGGACTGCAGACACAAACGAACACTCTGAGGAAGATGAATGCTCTGAATGAATATGGAATACGCGTGAAAGGAGTGGGAACCCACATGCAGGAACTGGGCAAAGAAACACTACCTATAATGAGGCAGCTGGGAAAAGCTAAAAGGGTATACACAAACGCGGAAATGGAGGGCACAACTAGAACGACCAAGCACCAAAGGATAATGGATACAGAATACAGAGACCCACAGTCGCAGCCTGCGACGACAGGCTTTGAAAAAATGGGAACAGTAAATGTAATACAGGAAACGAAAACTCAGCAAGCCACCAAGCAAATAAACTTTACCAAACTACTCACACTATTCAGAAACTACCCGGACCTCAAGAACTTAACCACGGCAGACGGGAAAAGTGCCATACCAATAGAAACACTGAAAGCAACAGGTGGAAGGAAACACGACACCAAGACGGCAACAAAGATAGCACAGGGAATGCTGCACCTATACCCATACATTTGCGAAGCACAACCCAACGACATTAAGAAACCAGGGGACCACTGGGACCATGTGTGGAACAGAAGACTGAAACCTGAATATATACAAGAACGGAAAACAGGAGAGCTAGAGAGGTACACCAAAAGTACGGTAAGCATGGAAAACATAAGCAACTGGCCGGCACAAATAAAGGCGCTACATGAGGCTGGAAACAGTCTGAAGGACATACTGCAACTAGTGTCTATGTACCCGCTAGCCAACCAAACGAAGCATTTCGAACAGTCAGAGGTAGAGTGGACGGAACAAGAGAAGGAAGTTCTGGGCATAGAAACCGACCAAGAAAAGGAGGAAGACGACGTGATGACAACCAGACACCAGCGGGGGAGAGTAAAGAGGAAGTCAGGACAACAGGACAGAGGCCAGTGGTCGACACAGGAAGACCGAATGGAAATGCTAGGACAAGAGGGAAACTACACGCCCGCCGGGATACTGGCAACGAGACAGTACCTGCAAAACTACACAGACTCGACCTCGAAAGTAACGCAGTACGAAATACGGTGGACCGATGGAGAAGGAAACGAACAGACGACGTGGAGCACAGAAGAAACAGTAAGAACACACCTGCTCAAACACAACCTCTCCTCGGACCAAGGATGGAAAAACCTAGTGGAAGAATGGAAGAACGACAAGAGAGACAAAAGGACCAAACGCGAGCCCGCTGAAGAGATACTGGCAGGACAACCAAACGGCGAACAGAGGTACTGGAAAGAAGTAACGCACCTGGAAATATGCACAAGGGAAACGAACCCGGACCAGGACATTAGGCACATTCCAGGGGTGAAGGACAGACAACTGCGCACGGAAGGTGACACCACCTACTGCTATGAGCCGGAGGGAAGCCTTATAGGCACGCTGAGCACGGTAAAAGCTAGAGAATTGTACGACAGATATGCCGAGGCGGTGGGGGACAGCACGGCACAAAGGCCAACAGAGAAACAACTGGCCAAAAGGCTGAAACTAAGTGTAGAACACAAAATACATGTAAACACTTTTGAGGAGGAAATAGCACAACTGCTGATAAGGTACTCCAGCAAAGCGGAGATGAAACACAGAAAAAGGAACCTCCAAAACCACTGGACCTTCCCTCCGGAAATGATGGAGGCGGTACACACAGCCATGGGAGTCCAAACAGAGGTATTCGCCTCCCCACTTAATGTACACAGAGACACCAGAACGTACTACTCGCAATACCCACGAGACTCGGTATTTGGGGCTGTAGGCTCGGCATGGGAAGAGCAATGGGAAAAACTGGGGTCATACCAATTCAACCCAGAGTACACAGCAGGGGACCTCTACAAGGCACTGAAAAAGGCAATTAACTCCACAAAAACGGCCGAACCCGTCCTGGGGGTAGGAATATACCCCACATACGCCAAAAGCCCGTATAGAAAACTTCTGAATAAGCACATGGGATACAGGGTACACGAGTTACTGGAGATAAAGGAAGGGCAATTCACCTTCTTACCACCCGACCACTGGATGCAAGGCAACCTACAGAAACCCAAACAATGCAACTGGAACATGAGAATACTGGTAGTAGCGAATGCGGCAGGATGGAGAAAATACTGCCCGGACGCACTCAAAACCCACGACATATTCAGCAAGGCCCTTCTCAAGTGCCCGCAAAGCAAAGTCAGGACGATAGGCAGAGCATGCTACATACACAGGCCTCTCACCCTCAAGGATGCGGACAGGCGACCTAGGTCAATTACAGAATGGGAGAAGGATTGCGTCATAGACTCCGCGCCATGGATGAACCATGAACTACCGGTCATGCAAGCACTACCAGGCAGCCACCTGGAAAACCACACAGAGAAGATAATTGACCGGTGGATGGAAGACAGGGAAAAAGAAGGGGAGCACAGAGGAGGGGATAGAGGGCCGAGGCCAACGACTATGGACGTACTAAGAGCTAACACCACGTGGAGTAGGGAGGAAATAAACAGAGACGCCCTAAGAAGGTGGGCATTACAATTTACGGGCCCAGACACAACGGACGAGCACATAAACGGAGACCAATGGCTGCAGTGGGAAAGGGGTGAAAAGGAGAAAGCAGAACCACCACCAGAAAGCAAGTGGGACAACCAAGGGAAAGGATACCCAGAGCCCCACAGGAGGCATAACAGAAACAATATGATTTACACAGATGGAAGCCAAAGAAAAGTCAAAAAGGAAAACGGGGAAGTCGAGGAAGTAACGGCGGCAGGTGTCTGGGACCCAAGAGGGGAACGGGCAATGAACCACATGCAAAGATGGGCCGGACGCTGCCAAACTGTTAACAGGGCGGAGCTCACTGCCATATATATGGCACTGACACTAGACTCAAACTCGGGAGAAGAAAAAGTCAGCATATGCACGGATAGTCTGACCTCCCTCTACCAGATACAAAACATGAAAAGAAGGCCGCACACGCTTGAAAGGCACGTACACAGGGACCTGCTGTGGAAAATAATGAAACAAATACAAAAGCTAAATAAGGAGGGAACAAAAGTGGCCCTATACAAGGTTAAAGCACATGTGGGAATACATGGGAATGAAATGGCGGACGAGGTGGCAAAAAGGGCCTGTGAAGAAGGGGAATACGGCCTCAACCACGACAACACGGATACAGTGATGCTACTAGCAATATGCGAGGCCACGGGTAGACAACTGGAAGGACACCAAGCAATACTCAACCATGTAACAAAAAAGGTGAGGGAGGCAAAAATGACGGGAAAAACGAACATAATACAAAGACTAAAAAGGAAACTAGAAACCGGGCCAGAAGAATGGGAGACCAAAAGACAACGCATTGAGAGGAAGGAGGCAGAATACGCACAAAGAAACCGGGAGCCTACTGAAATAGGAACAGACTGGGCAGACACCTGGCCCGATGAACCAGAATGGCAACAGGAACAGGAAGAGGAATTGGAACTCCAGAGGATGGAACGATTAGAGGAGGAGGCATTAATACAGGAGCAGCAAGTACAAACAGCACAACAAGCTAAACAAAAGAGGGGGCAAGGGCGAGAGAGCACACGGGGAGTAGAAATGAATAAGGAACAGGGATGGAAGACAAGAACGATACAGAAAGAGGAGGCATTAGAACAGGGAGAAAGACAAAAACGAAGAAGAACCCAAAGCCAGGCAAAACCCGACCAACCAGCCCTACGGGAAGCTGAAGGGCCGAGGGAAGCCCAAGGAGAAACTGCACAAGGGTCAACCCAGAAACTGAAGCTACCGGAAACACAGAATGTGGACACAACAACACAGCAGGACACCGCAGCCGAGCTCAGAGAAATGGCCCAACAACAGGAGGAAGCACAGGAAGAATGGAGAGCACTCCAGGAAATGGTACAGGACCAGGAAGCAGCGCAAAAGGAAGTACACCAAGTGAAGGAATGGAGAAAGTCCTCGAGGGAAAAAATACTGACAGCAACACAAGAAAAGCCAGAAAAATACATGCAGCACCTCAAAGGTGATAAAGCCATGCACAAGCTCTCTAATGGATACTGGAAGAAGGGAACGGAATACCTAAACGAGAAAGACGTGACAGTCCTGCTAAGATGCCGGGCGAACAAACTACCAGCAGGACCATACAAGAAGCAGCAAGGAGGGAGAAGGTCGCAAAAATGCAAATGCTGCGGGATGCCCAGACAAGTAAACGCGGGAGGATTCATACGCACAGCCCATGTGCTGGGAGGATGCACAGAGAGGGAGATAAAGAACATGATAATAAGCAGGTCGGATGAGACCACCAAAATGATAGCGAAAGCAATTAGCAAAGGCAGGAAAGGAGGATGTGTAATAAGAACCCATGCGGGGAAAAAAGGGAAAGGAATGAACAACGGGAGACCAATAGAAGACTTCCTCCTCACAAGGGGGCAATGCAGACTGGACGGACGAAACACACCGGCACCAGCACACGGAAAGGACACCATACCACACTACGTGGACATAGTAATGCTAGAGGGAACTGAAAAGGGGAATGAGCAGCCTGGGTACACACACCAAAAGGCAATGACGGAAGCGGGCCACATACACCTGATAGAGGTAACATACACAGACGAAATGAGTTGGGAGGAAGCACTAAAAACGAAGTACACAAAATACACACCGCTAGTAAAACTACTAGAACTATATGGCTACAAGGTAACGCTACACGTAATGGTATTCGGCAATACGGGAACAATATACGAACACACGGAGAAAATACTGACCAAACATTTAGGATTCGACAGACAGGAAGCCCTACACCTACTCAGGAAAATACATGACCTAGCGACAGGATTTGCAGTAAGCCTAAACAGACTATACAGAACTAAAGTAGACAAGGAACCAGACTAAGGGACAAAGAAGAAGGAGTCAAGGGGACTCACAAAGCCCCACACCCCGTCCAAGGGTGTCTCTTTTTCTTTTTTTCTTTTACTTCAGCCAATTCGTGGGAGGACACGTTGCCTTTGGTGGAGTTTGCAATTAACAATACCGTTTCTGCATCAACTGGTTATTCACCATTTTATCTTGACTCGATGGCGCAACCACTTTCGCCTCATGACCTGGTTATCACTATTCCGCCAGAAGCTCCTGTTCCAATACAAAGAGCTATTCGAGATCATTTTGACCAGTACTCGGCTGTTCATGCCAACGCGGTAGACAACATTTCCCGAGCAGCAGAAATTAGCCAAGCCAGATTCAATAAGACTCACATGCCTAAGCAGTTTGCAGTTGGGCAGAAAGTTCTTTTACGGACCGAGTTTATTCAATGGACTGGTTTGACAGAGGCAGGCAGACACTTTAAGCAGCCATATATTGGGCCGTTCACCATATCCAAAGTGCTTAGCCATGGACGTGCATACGAGTTAGATTTCGGAAACCTCGATATACGTATTCATCCGGTACAGCCTGTATCCAGATTAGAGCTGTATAATGACTCGATTCAAGCACCTTTGCCTCTGCCACAGATGATCACCGAAGAAGGGCAACCACTGTTTGAGATATCACATATACTCTCAGATAAGTTCACTAGAGGTGTCAAATACTATTTAGTGCGATATGCAGGCTACGGCCCTGAGCATGACACCTGGGTCAAAGCCACAGAGCTGACCAATGCAGCAGACATTATAGCTGCCTATGAAGGCTAAACATTATATTAAGCCTCATGCCCTTACTTCTTGTAATATATACTAATACATGTCGATCATCTATATACCTTGCTCTTAATGTTTTATCATTATGTTGCATAGAAGCGGGAAATTGATCCTTCCTTGCTAAAGGTGTAGTGAGCCTTGTTCAAAATCATACCCTTGCACAGATACGCACACATGCGAGATATCATATCTGTGGATAAATAAAACTGCTAATGCTACCTTTGCCAGCCGTGGTTTGTCATCGGACTTTTGGCCAATCATCCGCAGCTACCGGAGATTGAGGTAGACGGAGTTGTGATCCTGAGTTGTGCTTGACAAACATAACTAAACAAATTTCACATTAGTACGTGGCGAATCCATTCTCACTCATCGCGATAGATGTTCGTCAAAGCGCGCGTACCGGACCGAAAAAAAGGAGTTTGGCAGGCGGGTGAGGATTTAAAGTGGACTTATAAAGACCCTCCGATATCTCGTAAGCAGGGCCTCCTCCGCTGCATTAAAAACAAGCCGTAATTTCGAAATATTCGGAAGGGGCTCTCCATAGTATTCCTGTGAACTTCGGGGGAGTAAGCTCTCTGAAGGGAGGAAGAGGTGGATGCATTATAGCCGAGAATCGTTCGTTAAATCGTCGATCATCGAAGGTGTTGACGGCAAGCGCAAATATCTATCCGTAACGTAAACCTCGGAAGATACCTTGAAACGTCACTCTGAAATACGATACGCAATTCATGGGGGCTACATCCTAAGAACTGTAGGGCTAAATGCCTAAGGTGAGGGACTAAAGTGGACTCAGTTCCCCCCAATAACCTAAAAACACCATGAACAATGAGGGAACAATGAGGGACGCCTCAAATCGGTGTAAGAAGACTGGTACCAGCAAGAAGCGACAACAACAAAGACATCATAGACATATACAAAGGTATGCCCGTTGTGAGGTCACAACTCTTTTAAGAGGGGAGATCTGTCAGGGTCATGACCGATGACATATGTGTCATACATGTCATACGTGTCATACCTGTCAGACATGTCATACCATGTCATGTAATGTCGTGTCATATATTATTATGACAGTCGTCAGTACGGTCGACCATGACTGTACATGTCGAGTCGCGTCATATATTATTATGACAGTCGTCAGTACGGTCGACGATGACTGTACATGTCGCCAGATGATAATGTCACATCATCTGTCATCCCTGTCATCGAGAGTTCGTACGTCGAACTCGAAGATGGCAAAGCAAAGATACATCTTGAATACAAACAAGAACCATCTTGCTTTAAGCATGTGCGGAACACGCATGCACAGTATGAACGAACTAGTCGTTATTACAATACTGGTCGTTCAACCTACGTCTCGGGTTCACAACCCAATGGCGGTACCATCTAAGATGATGGGAGACGTATGGTACAAAGTGAGGAAGCGTTGTGCTTCAGCAGTTCTTATCCAGAGACTGCAACTCACAACCCGCTTGATTGTTACACTTGTGTGTGCCGTTCAACAGCACAGTGTTTAATTGATATATTGTATAATATTTGTGGGCTCGCATATCAGCCCTAACATGTAGCAAGATTTCTTCCCACGCACCCCCCCAGATTTCCCGCGCGCGAGGGACTGCTAAATTCTACCTTTGCCAAGACCGTGGTTAGTCATCGGATTCTGTGGCCAGTCATCCGAAGCTACCGGAGACATCGACTGATGTAGATGGAGTTGTGATCCTAAGGTATGCCTGACAAATATAACTAAAATAAATTTCACATTAGTACGTGGCGAATCCACTCTGAATCGACAGATGTTCGTCAAAGCGTGCGTACTGGACAAAAAATTTGAGGAGTTGAGCAGACCGGTTAAGGATTATAAGTCCAATTCCGTTAAGCAGGGCCACTCCGTTTGCATTAAAATAAGCCCCCGGTGAAATAACTCCGGAAACATCGGGCTCCCCGTGACCGCCTGTGAACCTCCAAAGTAGCTTCAGGAGGGGAGGAAGGGTTGGGTGCACTAATATATAATAACTGTGGAAACATGTACCTAAGGGTTTTCGTCGATCAGTTGTATATATACGGCCGAGAATCGTTCGATTAATGAGAAATTGTTAATTCGTGGGATCATCGTTCGCAAAGGCGTCGACGGCTAGCGCAAATAATCCGTAACGTAAACCTCGGATACCTTGAATCGTCACTCTGAAACACGATACGCAGTTCCAGCGTCAATCTGTATCACGAAACGCAATTCATTGAACCTTGAATCGTCACTCTGCAACACGATACGCAATTCAAAGGGGGCTACATCCTAAGAACTGTAAGGCTAATGCCTAAGTTGAGGGTTTAAAATGGACTCAGTTCCCCCCAATATCCTAAAAACACCATGAGGGACGCCTCAAATCGGTGTAAGAAGACTGGTACCAGCAGAAGCAACAACAACAAAGACATCAAAGACATATACAAAGGTATGCCCGTTGTGAGGTCACAACTCTTTTAAGAGGGGAGATCTGTCAGGGTTATGACCGATGACACATGTGTCATACATGTCAGACATGTCATACCTGTCAGACATGTCATACCATGTCATGGCATGTCATGTCGAGTCATGTCATATATTATAATGACAGACAGTCGTCAGTACGGTCGACTATGACTGTACATGTCATCGAGATGATAAGTCATATCATCTGTCATTTATTCAAGGTAAGACTTGAATGACACATGTCATCGAGAGGCCAGTATGTCGGACTCGAGATGGCGAAGCAAGATGCTATCTTGAAGTACCGAATGGTTCGGAGAAGAAATCATCTTCGCTTCTAGCATGTTCTGAACAAGCATGCGAGTATCATATGGCGAACGCATTATTCGTTCAGCCGATACTAGTCGTTCAACCAATGCCTTGGGTTCACAACCCAATAGCGGTGCCATCTATGAGATGGGAGGCATTCGGTATAGATGAGGTAGCGTTGTGCTACAGGAGGATCTTCGGACGAAGCTCTGCACTCATCACCCGCTCTTACGCTGCCCGAGTGTTACTGTTCAATAACACCGTGCTATTTTATCATATCATATTATATCTTAAGGCTCGCTTGTGAGACCTTAACAGGTGCATGATTATTGGGGGCAACAATCGCTATACGGCCAGATCGACGCAGTTGGCTTTTTTATTTGCAATATCTTCGTGCCCGTCGGGAGGGGGGGCAGTGCAATAGATAGTTTGAAACACATACAGGGTAGAATATTCTGTATATCAGTGTTTTAATACTATCGCTGTACGCAAAAATATGAGGCTCAAACGGTGATAATATGTCTGTAAAAGATATAACATATGAGAGTCTGAGAGTCTAAGTAGCTTATGCTACGTGCGCTGTGTAAGTCTGTACGAGTACGGCTACGGTGATGCTCGAGTACTCTAACACGTGGCTCGCAGTCTCTGTCGCTATGACTCGCGGTCTCGAGCCGAATAATAATGCAGTCATCTGTCACATGCATCGAGGAATGTCATACAGGGGGCAGTACGGTATATCTAGTCCCCCGTGACACCACCACATTCTGTGGATGTGTGTGGCAGTGGCATGATAATGTCAGACAAGCAATATATCATAATACTCAGAAACGGAGCCAGCAGAGATACAGGCATTTGCATTGGCAAGAACTGGTCCTACTGGTGCCTCCGGGTCTTTAGAAATAGACATGCTCGCAGAGGCCCACCTTCCCTCGCCTCGGGTCACCCTATCAAGTTCTGCCGCTGCAGTGATGCTAATACAATCTGATCCTGTCGTTGCTGTTGTTGTAGTTGTTGCTGCTGGGCATGCAGCTTCTGTGCTTCAGCTGCTCGTAGCTTCTCAACCAACTTAACACGCCGGTCCTTAATATCCAATAGGCGGGCAGTGAACTTGTCAATAATGGGAACCCCGTGTTTGGTGATAGGAAGGGCTTTTGTGAAAATGTCAGACTGATTGTCATCAGTCGGAATCCAGACCGGTGTAAACTTCCTGAGGGGTCCCTGACACCAGTTCCTAACCGCGTGGTACCGAACCGCAATGTGTTTGAGCTTAGAAGAGAGTGCCCGCTGAGTGACTAGAGTCTGAACTGCTGAGTTATCTACATTGATGGTGATGGGCTCAGCTGAGGGAAAGAACTCTGTTAGTGTGTTATAGATGGCCAGGGCGGAGGTGCAGGCCTCTGACATGGCAACATACTCTGCCTCTGTAGAGTGAAGGGCAGTGCATGACTTCTGCTTCTTTGACCACCAGTCAATGAGCATACCGTGAAAGTAGAGACAGTAGCCGGAAACTGAGTTCCGTGTGGCAGTGTCTCCTGCATGGTCCGAGTCACAGAACGCGGTGAGCTGGGGTGCTGTAGAGTCAATAGTCATACCAAGTGTGTACTCTCTGGTGAAATAGGCATAGTGGAGGATCCGCTTGGCAGCGGTGAGGGCTTCAACTGTGGGCTGGTGGCAGAACTGAGCCAGATATGTGACGTGGTAATATATGTCGGGTCTGACTGTTCTGGCTAACCAGAGCAGAGAGTAGATCAAGGATCTGAGGGGTGTCTCGATGGACCTGTCAATGGCATCAGGTGGGGGAATGGGGAGGGAGAGACCCTCTGCCATCGGTGATCGAGGTGGCTGCTTATCCGTGTCTATGCTGAACTTAGCACACAGATCTGTGATGCTCCGCTCGTGTGAAAGCTCAATCCTGGTCGGGTATGACTCTCCTGTAGGAAGTGTCTCAGTCTGAACATCAACTCTGAGCTGGAGGAACTGGTTGAGGACACCAGAGTAGGTGGCCTGAAATGTGGACATGATGTCAGTGTGAAAGCGGGCTCTGGACAGCTCATCGGCACAAGCCACAATGAAGTCATCAACATAGATGAGGACTATGAAGAGCTGAGTGTCAATCCAGCCGATGTATAGGCACTCGTCATATGTGGACCTGCTGAGTGTAGGGTAGCGGTCTGTCATGAATCTGTGTGCGGTCTCTGACCAGAGTCTGCCTGAGGTCCGATGTCCGTAGAGTGCCTTCTTCATATAGGCACCTACATATCCTTTGGGATGAATGTACCCCTTCGGAAACCTGACATAGTACCGCTCATCCTCAGGTATTAGAGCCTGGAGGAAAGCCTGAGAGACATCATAGTGGTATGGCACGAGTCTGTGTTTCAGGCAGAGCGCTAGTAGGAGTCTGAAGGTGGTGAGCTGAGGTGTAGGGGCAAAGGTCTCCGCCTCCTCATAGAAGGTACGGTCCATGTCTCCTCTGGTGGTGCATCTGGCCTTGAACTTGTCAAGGGAGCCGTCCGTCAGCTTCTTGAGCTTAAAGACAAACTTACTGGGGAGGACGGTGGAGCCTGGAGGGAAGGCGGTGACTGGATCGGCCCTGTCTGGCTGAAGTATGCCGTCAATTTCTGACTGAATGGCTTTGTGCCACTGTCTCCAATTAGGGCTGAGCCGAGCCTGTCTGTATGTGGCAGGGTCTGGCTCGTCCATGAAGGCATCACTCGGGAAGTCTGCGGGGTCCGAGTCTGCATCCCTGAGGGCAAGGAGCATGGCCTTCTGGTCTGGGGAGATGATGACAGCATCGGTGTCTGCATACTGGGTGGAGTGTGAGTCAGCAGAGTCGAAGTACACCTGGTATCTGTGCTGGACCTGAGGCTTATGGTCTACAGACACGATGACTGCAGGGTGATACTTCTGTCGGTCAGCTGGCTTAGCCGAGCACATAGCAAAACACGGGTAAAAGACATTAGGTGCCCCATGTTTGTGTCTGTGCTTGAGAAAGCTGATGAGAGTGGCATAGTGGCTTTTGGCCAGCTGAAGATAGTGTATGAGCTTTACCCAGACTGGATGTCTGAGTTTAGCACACTGGACCTTGACATAGGCAAAGGTCTCTGACTCGTGGGTGCTGCATGCAAGCTCGAGGATGTCGGGGGAGGAGAGTGCTGTGGGGCGTCGGATGGGGTACAGCTTCTTTGTGAAGATAGCTGTGGAGGCGGGATCAACCAGAGTGTTGTGTGTGTTGGCAAGTGTCTTAGCCATGAGAGCAGGGTCAGTGACAAACGTAGGCCTAGAGAGAGCCTTGAGTTTTCCTTTCACTGTGTCAAGGCATAGATAGTTGCCAGGTGTGAGATTCCCGACATAGCGGTAGGGCTTGCTCTTAGGCTGTAGCTTAGCCGAAGTGTCAGCTTTAGCTCCTGCCTTAGAGCGCTGTGCGGGGTCCTGCCAGACATTGCACTCGGACCAGAAGGGCCGGAGCTCGGTGTAGTCGAAATGACGGCCGGTGTATCTGAGGTGAGGCGTGTCCATTCCAATGTGTCTGTTAGGCATAACATTGAGGACTGTGTTAATGGCATGGAGTGCAGCAAGAGGCCATGTGTACAGCGGGGCATCATATGTGCGCATGGTGCTGTTCATGATCTTTTGCATGTCTCTCCAGAGCACCTCAATCTGAGCCTGGAACTCGTGCATGTATGGCGGACCGGTCTCATGACGCATGCGGTACTGTCGGAGGAGTGTCTTCATCTCCTCCGATGTGTACTCTGTGGCACAGTCTGTGTAGAATGTGATGGTCTCTGGTGTGAAGCCGTGGGACTGAATGTCATCAAGGACAGTCTGGAGGTGGAAGTATTGGCCTCCCTTAGAAGGTGAGGCATACCCGAAGGCCTTTTTAGTGACGGGGCACTTAAAGGCACTGATGAAGACTGACTCGTCGTAGCCAGGGGGTTTGCATGGGCCCCAAATGTCAGCAAATATGTGCTGAAATGGCTTGGACTGTTCCCATTTGACAGGCCGGTGGCTGGCTGGCAAAGCCGGAGGTGGTCTGCGGTTGGCTCTGTCAAATACATTAAAGGGTCCTGGGCGCTTGGCATTCCAGGTGTTGCAATGAGCACACCCGCAGCCTGACAGGATAGTCCTGAGTGTCTTCATGGAGAGGTGTCGTCTGGGCACTGCAAATTGAAGCCCCTGTGAGAAGAGGTGAGCAATGTACTGGTGTGAGTAGTGGCCCAGACAGGCATGGAGGTACTGATGAGGGTCAATCCTGGGGACTGTGGTGGCATCCTTGAAAAGGATGATGGTGTCGAACGGGGCCCCCTGGATGAAGACACGGTCAGCACCGCCCTCCTCTCCTGCATCTGTGAGGTCCTGGGGGGAGTAGGTACCAGCTCGAGGGCGGGAGAAGAAGCCGGGTGTGCCTGTTGGGATGGTGGCTATCTCCTGAAAGTGATAGGTGAGTGGCCACCAGGCTGCAGATGGTGACTTCCGAAGACACACCGTGTATGAGGTGTTATTAGGGTCTAACCAGACGTCCTCTAGCATCTTCATCAACATCCTTTGGATGATGGGGTTGATGAAGGGCGGGTTGGCCCAGAAAGAGCGCCCGCACCAGACATGATCCTCAGCAGGGTCCTCGAGGAAAGAAAGAAAGAAAAAGAAAAAATGAAAAAGAAAAAAAGAAAAAATGTGACTCTTCCTACTGGAAGCGTGATATTTGAAGGTGCACAGCTGTTACGCCTGCCCCTGGTCACGTGCACAATCAAGGCGGCTTCTTACTGTTTTTTAGAGCCTTCTCCTTCTCCGACCTGCTGTGTGAAATCAACATCTTGGCAGCCCATTCCACCGCGATGCTACTGATTTTCTTGAGGAGGGCCTCCGCT
>LGRX02009743.1:0-14640 GCA_001247695.2 Cymbomonas tetramitiformis | reverse complement strand
GGGAGTACACTTCGTGCCTCTTGATAATGTGGTTACCAACCTTACCCACCTCCTCGTTCCCTCGGTGGCACCGTGCGCAACTATTGTTGCAACGCAAATGGTCTTCACATCGTCGTGCCCCGTGAATCCTTACAAACTCGGCGGCCTCATGATAGGTGCCATCCCTGCACCCCCTTTCACCTTGTTGTCATAATCTTGACTTGCTCCCTACATGGGTCTTACCATGTAGGGAGGGTTTGTTATTAGCACCTTCCATGTGACAATGTGTGGACATCTAGGGTTCACCTTTGATCGCTTTCATTGACGTTGAACGTCGTTCTTAGATCATGATCTCGGGGACGTTTGCTTCCACTATCGTACCCCCCTCCCCCCTCTCCCTCCCCCTTTTCTCAACATTTTTCATGGAGTGGACATTGACAAAGTTCATTGATGTCGCCTTCTGTGATATCATTACTTTTGACACTATACTATATGGCATCCGTTATCCGTCAAGTACAGGTGCATACCTGCCAAGCGTTGTGCTCCCAGGATTTGAGTCGGGGTCGCGATCCCCCGATTTCCGAAGACCGTTGTACCCGAAGTAAAATGTCTCCTCCTCTCCCCCTTCCTCCTCCTCTGAAATCGATTCTTCCGGCGCTCCATCCTTGCCCATATCCATATCCAATACCTCCTCAGTTTCGCCGGATATGTCATGTCCTTCTTGATCTTGTTCCCGACCCTCTTCTTCCCTGTAACATTTCCATGAACCAAGATAAATAATTTAGTAGTCGAATTGGACACACTTCAGCATGTACATATAATGTTTTCTTCCAGAACATGTCTAAGGAGCATGGACGTGTATGCGCATCGTGGTGTGACTTACCTCCCCCTTACCGGTCCATCATCGCCGAATGCTGGATCTACAGCATGCGTTTCACGTCTCCCAAACATGGCATTCATCGTGGCCGCGGATGGAATAGGCTGGAATTCATTCCGTTCAAGCCTGGCGGTGACCTCAGCATTGTGGAAATCGATAGTGCAATACAAAAAAAATAAGGCAAAGTTTGCCTCCATCTTCCGTAGCATGCCCGAGAACCCTCCAAGCAACGCAAATGCTTGTTCCGCCGCCTCGATGTTTCCGATATCGACGACACGATACTCCCAAGTGACGGTGCCATTACCTCCCACCTCCGGCTCATTCATGAGAATCATCCGCCCAGCTTTCGTGACCGGGGAGTACACGACTTCCCCCCCCTTACGCTTCCAATCTTGATAGGTCACTTGAATCGGTGTGCCTCGTGCATCGTTAATAGACTTCACCGCCCTCCCATAGTAACGTTCCTTGGAAAGCACCCGTACAATGCCGTTGCTAATAGGTCGGTATGGATCGCAATTCACTTTGCAAAAAGTATCGGTTTCAGAGTGCCCGATTGAATGGAACTTATCCACCATCCAAAGCAAAGCTTCCAAATCGGGAAACTTCCCTTGATTCTCACCAGTTTTCAAACTTCTCAAGGCCAAGCACGCCTTATCGTATATCACACCATGAAAAGGGTACCCTGCATTAATTTCCACGAAATCAGCATTGGGCTCTGCTTGAGGGAATCCAAAAGTAACTGCATCCCATCCATAAGTAACGGCATACATGGATGTACGTTACCTGCGGCCGCCCATGTCATCATCTTTGTGAAGACTTCAAGGTATCCTTCGTATGAGGCCAGCATACCCGCATTCCGCACAATGCCGCATGGCATCAAAAGAAACAACGTGCATGGAGCGAAGCACTTGTGAAAGCGGTGAGCCATGCGGTCCTGTTTCCGTAACCCCGGTGTTAGTGATTTATTAGCCAGGAGAGAGCACTCCCAACCCAATATCTAAACTATTTCAGTTAGACCTCTTAGGTCTTGAATTCAGGTTCGGGGTCCTTGAAATCGGTCTCACGGGGTCTTCAAATCAGGTTTATTTGGGGGTCTTGAAATCTGTTTCTGGGGTCTTGAAATCAGTCTCACTGACCTTGAAATCGTTTTGAGGGGGTCTTGAAATCGTTTTGAAATGAAAGGAAACCAACGAATTCGGTTTTGGGGGTCTTGAAAGCTTTATGCAACACTATTACCTAATGAACATGGGCTCCACAGAACATGCCGTACCTTTATGTATGATGAGGTACGTTGCTCCCATTGCCGTTGGGTCTCCTCCGCACGACGACGTTGCCGCCAAGCTCTTAGGTAACCGATCGGTTTGCCAAACTTTTCCTCCACGTGGTGGTGCACCCGGCATGTCTTGTAGCAATGAGCGGTGCGCTCCACGGGCGCTTCGCAAAATCTTTCATGATTACCCACCCACGCGCCACACTTTTCGTGCAAATTCCATGGTGGCGACGAGTGCACCGAACACCATAATGCCTGCCATCAATCCGTTCTTTTACATACATGTACAATCATACTCACTCCACCTAATTATGTTGATTTCATGCCGAGCATAACGACTCATAACACAGTTCCTTACCGTTGGGCCTGTAGGAGGATTTTCACATGCCGGTGTGTTTTCGCTTCCCCCGAAGGCACATGTGTGTACACATAACGCTGTATTACCGTCCATCACGATCCACCTTTGAGGTTGCGTAATCGACTCGTCAGGCTCCGTTGTAATACGGTTGCACCCAGCCGTTTCACAAGTGTGTTGGAGGCACGGTTGACACGTGTTCCACTCACTAGTATGCTTTAGAAAATACGCACGCATGCTATCCTCATACTTCTTTTCACCACCACCTTTGAATACCAAGTCCCTGCATGAACGTATTTTCCAAAGTTAAACAAATACATGTGCTAGTGGTGTTGAGAAGGTAGTGCAACTCCACAGCATTAAGAGGAAATAAGGAAAAAGATGCATGCCGGAGTCACTTGAGATTCATACCGTTCTCCCTCACGTATTCCCAAGTTGTACAACTTGTAGCCCATCTCAAGGTCACGCCCTCGTTCCTCCAAGCACAAGCCATTCCTTCCATATGAGGCGTTCCAACATTGCGCAACTCCCCGGAAGCCGGTGTGGAAGCTATACACTTGTTGATGAAGTTTGAGAATCATTGCATTGGTCAAGTATGTCATATCAGTCACCTTTAACAATTTCACGCCTCGCATTTGATTCCCATAGTATCGGTATTCCGTGTTAGTGCCGTCATAACAGACGACATAATTCAAATAATGTGTGGCCTTGCACGCGGTGTTCTCACACTTCTTTCTTCGCTCGACGGCCATGTACGCCTCGTTGTCATCGATTACACACACCCGTCTCCGACTTTGCATTCCTTTGGTCACGACCACCAAATTTCCACCACATACAAAGCATGTCCACTCCGGATATATGATTACGATATAGGGGTTCCGCAAAGCAACTTCCAACAACTCATACAACGCGCGTGCAAATAACCGCCCTCTACTCGTCTTGAACAAAAGATGGGCCACCACGACCCAAATCTGTATGGGCATACTTGTCAATTTAGAAATTGCTAGCCGCAAATGTGGAACAATGGTCCGGTAGCTCTTCGACTCTTTGGTATCACCAGGCGCACCCAAGAGATCGTTCGAGGCGCCTTGTCTCACCAACCACACCATACCCACCAAGAGGGTAGCCAAAGAGGTGCAAATGCCACGAATTGAAGCAATTTGTTGGAAGCACCACCATGAAGACCCGGATACGACACCTCCCGCGAACCATTGCAACAATCGTTCACAAGCCGCGCTCTCGTCATCTTCGGCGCCACTCGTAGCGGTGGCCATAGAGCAGTCTCCCATAAAGAGTAACACCATGAACATGAGAATCCACCTTTGAGGACATGCGGATCGTTTTAGTTGGTCATGGCTCGACACCTGGTTTCCACATCTTCCCATTCCACAAGTTTGAAGAAAAGTCCTATGGTTGCCTGCATTCAAGAGGTTTCTTTTTATGAACACAATCTCAAACAAGGTTATATAGCCAAGGATAGGAATATCTACAACCAAAAAAATCGACATACATAGTACGATTTGGGGTAATCATCATGTCTATACCGTTGGTGTACACGGTAATCAAGTTGAATCGTTCTTAGCTAGGAGTGTTAAGTGTTTTCACCATGCATTAGCCACCTCACACTAAGATCTACACTTCGATTTGCACTTAAGAAGCGGCTAATCGTGCCGACATCTACTGTTCAGTGTGCTCAAAATGCCTTCCACTCAACAATTGCTTCATCAATCCTTTCGGAAAAACCCGAAAGCCCCATGACGGCTATCAACTTCTGCACCTTCGTGGTCGTGGAGGAAATTACAAGTTCCTCCTCGGTCATTCCAAGAGCCTTGCTAGCCTGCTCCATTGGCAATATGACACCCCATGTTCGTGTTATAGTCTTACTATATTAGGCACTTACCTCATATAGCATTCAGACGGCATCTACAAATTGATGTGCCGGCGGTGTGCCAACAATGTGCAAACCTCTCGGACAACGGCTACCGATTCCAGTGCGATGACTTTCCTCCTTATGCACTCCAACCCGTCGGAATGCAAGACCCCTTTCATGATTTCAAGACCCCAATCATGATTTCAAGACCCTCCGAACAAGATATACAAGACCCTCCGAACCCTCCGAACAACCACCAAGCAAGAGTTTGAGTCCTGAAGCACCCTAGCCCGTTTAAATGCGGGACCTGGCCGAGAGACATGCTACTATTTCACTACCGAAGAGTTAGAGGCGCACCTCTCCCACGAAATGACCATTATTATGCAAGAAGACTTTCATGATGGGGTTCCCGTAGGGCATGTCACCCGGCGCCTTCTGAAATGCCTTCTTCTCTTTAAGCATGGAGATCTTCGCATGAAGCTTGGACTTGGTTGCTACCATAAGGGCGTTCGCGGCGCTCGCTACCTTAGTGGTCAAGGATTTGCAAAACTGGGTTGCGATGATTGCTTCGGCCGGTACGCTTTTCACCGCTAACAACACTTGCTTCATTGAATAGGCCGACAACACCGGCATCATGGCCTTTATGTGTCCACCAATCACCCAACCACACATCCAAAATTAACGAATATGAACGAATGGATTTCAAGACCTAGAAATAGATTTACTTCAAGAACTTCGAATACGTGACTTCGAATGCAAAACATTTTTGTGTGAACAAACCTTCAAGTGCACCAGGCTGTCGATTACTGATGCCGCTCTGGCCTCCTTCATCTCCAAGGGATCCGAGGCCTTCAAAATGGCGGCAACAATATCCTAGTATTCCCAAAAGCAGTTAGGCGGAGTTACAAGTGTTGAAGCAGATGTTGACTTGTGCTCAATAATATAGAGGATAATGGGTCAAGATTTTCACCTGCTGGATACCAGGTTCGATTTTCGACTGTCGGGCGATCTTGGTGTCTTTTGCCTCCTAATACATTTCAATCACAAGTGAGGTTAAAAGGTGTAATCCCTAGGAACCCTCCAGAAATGCCTAAATTTCTTCACCACGCAAAGATGGGTGTCACCGTATTAGTAGAAGATGGTGGCCTCTTCAACGAGGTCGCAGTCTTGGTACTCACCGCCTTAGGCGCTACCTGCGGCTAGAATATGATGTGACCACAAATGAGTTAGAACACTAGAGAGGTTGTGTATTTTAAGATAAAGAGCATCGTGAGGACTAAGCGGCATAAGTGAGGGATTCACCTCGGTCGGTGGTGTTCCGACTGCAGGATTGCCGCTGGTGCCAGCGGGTGGTGGGTTGGAATTCTCCGCTTGAATCTCTACCTGCAGCTAGGAAAGTATGATTGTGAACACAAATAGGCTAGTAGACGTGTGAGTTTGGGTTCATTTCAACATGGAGCATCGTGAGGACTAAGCGGCATAAGTGAGGGATTCACCTCGGTCGGTGGTGTTCCGACTGGAGGATTGCCGCTGGCGCCAACGGGTGGTGGGTTGGAATTCTCCGCCTGAATCTCTACCTGCAGCTAGGAAAGTATGATTGTGAACACAAATAGGCTAGTAGACGTGTGAGTTTGGGTTCATTTCAACATGGAGCATCGTAGGGACTAAGCGGCATAAGTGAGGGATTCACCTCGGTCGGTGGTGTTCCGACTCGAGGATTGCCGCTGGCGCCAACGGGTGGTGGGTTGGAATTCTCCGCTTGAATCTCTACCTGCAGCTAGGAAAGTATGATTGTGAACACAAATAGGCTAGAAGACGTGTGAGTTTGGGTTCATTTCAACATGGAGCATCGTAGGGACTAAGCGGCATAAGTGAGGGATTCACCTCGGTCGGTAGTGTTCCGACTCGAGGATTGCCGCTGGCGCCAGTGGGTGGTGGGTTGGAATTCTCCGCTTGAATCTCTACCTGCGGCTAGGAAAGTATGATTGTGAACACAAATAGGCTAGTAGACGTGTGAGTTTGGGTTCATTTCAACATGGAGCATCGTGAGGACTAAGCGGCATAAGTGAGGGATTCACCTCGGTCGGTGGTGTTCCGACTGGAGGATTGCCGCTGGCGCCAACGGGTGGTGGGTTGGAATTCTCCGCCTGAATCTCTACCTGCAGCTAGGAAAGTATGATTGTGAACACAATTGGGCTAGAAGACTTGTGAGTTTGGGTTCATTTCAACATGCAGCATCGTGGGGACTAAGCAAAGCACAAATGAGGGATTCGCCATGGACTGTGTCCCAATGTCGACATTGCCGCTGGCGCCCGCAGGCGGTGGGATGGTCATCCCCGCCTCAATCGCTATCTGTGGCTAACAGATGTCGTGAACACCAATGGGCTAGAAGACTTGTGAGTTTGGGTTCATTCGGATACGGGCCTTTGTGCGGACTAGGCGGCATAAATGAAGGATTCACCTCGGTCTGTGTCGCGACGGTAGGATTGCCGCTGGCGCCCGCGGACGGTGGTTTGGACTTCTCTTTTGTATCTTGGGATCGTTTCTTTAACTGATCGAACTCACTCCTGCTCAACCAAAAGCCTATACCTTGTCTTCAAATACTAAGAGACCATGAGCGGAGGTTAATAGGATAAGGGGGGGACTTACGGATCCAAAGGCGACATCATCTTGCGCATCAGATCGTATAATTTGGTCACCCGCTCAAACCGCGAACTCTGCACGATCTTAGGACCGTACGCGGTCTTTGACCACTGGATGAAGGCGGCATACCGCTTAGCCAGGAACTCTACATCCGTGAACTCCGTGGGGGTGTTCACGAACATGTTTGAGGCCTCCGATATGCATACTCCCTGTGCAAGGACAATGTGGGCCATGCACTAGAACCAACCAACACGGTGCCATTAGTGAAATTTGCATTTGCGTAAATTCCAACCTTATACAAAGACAACTCATTTCAAGACCCACACAAGTTAGTTCAAGACCCTTGAAGAGTATTTCAAGACCCATAAAAATGATCTCAAGAACCCCCCTAAAATGATTTCGAGACCCCCTTAAATGAGTTCAACACCCCACTACGGATTTCATTTCATTTTTTGGGATGTACCTTCGTGATGATGATGTATGTATACGGTGGTTGAACCACCGTATACCCGCCAAACATCTTGGCCTCATCCAAGGTGGGAATGTATGCGAAATTTTTCCCAAACACCCGGCTCCCCGCATCACCATCGAACGGTTGGCACATCCTCCTCAACCATTTCGCTACCTCCACCGTCTTTTCCGGCGGGAAGACCATCCAAACCTTATGGCCGGGCCCCATGTTGAAGTTCAAGGCGCCCATGTCCATGTCTTCGGTGTGAACGCACAATCCACCAAGGTGCATTACGATGAGTTCAGATGCCAAGCATGATGTCGTACCAATGAGGGAAGTACGAAATGAGGGGCACATCCACATCACAATATCGGTGATGCCAGTGCCCTCCGACAGGGAGGCCACAGAGTTCTCATCATCCACGTCCTCCACCCGGAACACAAGAGAGTCCGGGTCTTCCGGGTTCTCGATGGCCATGCGCACAACCGCACCAGGGATCAACGACGATGGGCGCAAGGTCACCAATTCTTCCCCAGTGATATACACCAGGTCGTCCTTGGACCGAGCTAGCGCGGAAATCGCAGTTCTGATCTTCGAGTACATCTCATCCCCTGAAGACCCACCACTCCTAGTGTCCCAGACACCATCGGCGAGGAGGAGAGCCTCTTGGTTTGAAACACTGGACACAATCCAAAATTCCAATGCCCCCGAAACCGATTTCAAGACCCTTGTTATGTGTATTAAGACCCCCAAACCGGATTTCAAGACCCCCCCAAAACTAATTTCAAGACCCCCTATAATGATTTCAAGACCCCAAACCTGATTTCAAGACCCCCCAAAACTAATTTCAAGACCCCTATAATGATTTCAAGACCCCAAACCTGATTTCAAGACCCCCCCAAAACTAATTTCAAGACCCCCTAAAAGTGCATCGGGTACTTAGATGGAATACAAACTAGTAGTAACTTGTAAGGGGGACGTATACCCACCGGACGAAGATAAACTACATCGGATCCTGCGGGCTTTGCAGAGGTCCAATCGTGAATGTCAAAATCATGCTGCTCGAGGGATATCCACATGCGCTCCATAATGTCCAACACTTTCAAAAATGGTGTAAACACCCGAGATTGGACGCCAGCAAAATCGTTTGAGGTAGACCTCAAACGAGTGTACACCATCGACAAGCGTGGGTCATACACCGCGAAGGTGTCGAGTCTCAAGCCCACCTCCACCATCATATCCATGAGGTGGCTGGTGCACACAGCCGTCCGGTGGAATGGGTTTGTGGAAAATCCCCCCGGGAATAGCGGATGGCTGGAAAATCCCATCCTCAAAGGGTGCTCGTCTTCCGCTCTCACCGTGTACGTAGTATGCGCGTGATGTGTGTGCGTAGTCTGTGCGTAGTGTGTATATCGTGATGTGTCCGTGACGCGTCGCGGACACATATCCTGAATACCGCGTAGTGTGTTCGTACTGCGTGACACGTCCAAAAAGCACGCACAGACTACGCACACACTACGCGGCTAAAACTACGCACACACTACGCGAAATGTGTCAGACTGTAGGGATTGCTATATATATCGCGTTTGAATGCAGCAAAGTCAGGCACCCGATGAAAATCTTGGTTGCTTATTTTCACATATTCAAAAAGGTGCTTAAAATGGCACCCTTACTTCACGATTTTTTACCAATAGCATTTGGACTAAGCGCCACCTGGGCCGCATTCTTATCGCAACTATAACTCCATACTAATGATACTTGGGCCTTGATATGAGGTGGAATTATTATATATACTCTCAAAATGGCTTCAGCGTTACCCTACACCCAGAAAAACATTTTTGATCCAAGCGGTAGAAAATCTTTTTTGTGCTCTTACATAATATGAATAACCTGGTGATAGGTGATATGTGTTATCCGGAATGGGCCCAAATGATATTATCTTTAACTTAACATATAAATCGATTTCCAAAAGCTCAATGTTGAGCATATGAAACATATCATGATAGTTATGCACCATTTTAGATGGGCGACCCTGTCTTTTTAGGAGTGGAAAATGCGGTTTTCCTAGGAAAGCCTTACCCGTGCATCCGTGTGAGCGTTGAGGTGTTGTGCGCATGCCCCCATAATCCACATGATGGCATTGAACTTTCATTTCGGTCATAAACTTGCACGATATAACTTCCTAGCCCCATCAGATTTGATCTAGAAGGTTACACATGCCTCGGACACGGTGGTCCTTGTGGTAGGATCACTGACCTTTTGCCGATTTTAGCAAAAACACCCTCCTACATGCGCACGAATAAACATGTCCAACTAGACGCGTCGACACCTACCCTACCATTTATGAAATTGATTTGACACATAAATAACATATGAAACCAGTAGGTTGACCACTTTGAGTATACCATGGGTTCATAATACGCATTTTACGGTGGTCCTTGTGGTAGGACTATGAATTTGGGTAGTAGCCACAGTTGCAGCAGGGCTGGCGGCCACGCGTACACAGTATGGCACAGTCACAGACAGGTGAGTGGGGTCAACCAGTGGGTCAGCACGGTGGTTCTCACGGAGGAGTCGCGGGTGGCAGATAGTTTCGCAGCCTGGACAGCACACGCGGTATGCGGTGTGGTGGAGGAGCCGTTGGCCCTTCAGGCCATCTGGCAGAGCTAGCATTGCGCACGGATACGCGCTTGGAGCAGGGAGTGTCAGTGGGGGCACACCGTGGCCGTACATCTTTCCCACTTCGTGGCAGGATCGATCGCCTGGTGGGCGGACGCCATGCGCGGAGCTGTGGCGGACACTCAGAGGGCAGGGACAGTGGATGCTACCTTCGCACGGCGAGATACTCAGTCGACACAGTGGCGTTGAGAGTCTGCCAACACAGCCCAGTCAGCTCAGATTGCAGTGGCAAGCCTTCGTGCCTTAGACCAGTAGTGGTGCGTGGCAGAGGCGGGTTCCACGCCGCACATTCCAGAGGAGTATTGCGACTTCTACCTTGCGCCTTGCAGCTACGTGACGTCTGGCCATCACCGACGAGCACTTGAGGGGACACATACAGCTGACTTTTACCATTATCTTCGACCTGAGCTGGAGGGACTGCGGTGGCGCATCACTAGAACAGCTGAGCACGCTTACGCTCATCGAGGGCTTCGAGGTGGCACGTCGCCGTTGAGATTCGGGCTTGATCTACGCAGGAGGGACATCGCCCCAACGCGCTTGGAGCGGAAGGATTTCTAGCACCCACGCCCACTTTGGAGGACTGGTGGGAGCTGCCTTTGGTCACTGGCCTGGGGAGGTAGCGCTCCGACATCGTTGAACCGTGGAGGGAGAGTACCATCCTCACTAGCCTTTGGAGGCAGCCCCGCAGATGCAGTCGTGAGGATTTGGAGGCCGTCGTTGCCAGCCGTCATCACCACCGCCGTCGTTGACCTAAGGGGGTAGCACATCATCGACGCATGCGTGGAGGGGAGTGCACTATCGACGCACGCGTATCGGGGGTAGTATGCTATCCACATAGAGGGGCTATTTCACAAACGGAAGTTTTTCGTTTTGCCTGGAGGGACAGTCGTGTATGCCACCACACAGGCGCGGGAGAGGCAGTTCTCCACCACCGCAGGGTTGGAGGGACGTCACGCCCTCATCGCGGGCTCGGAGGCAGCTCACCTGAGGTTGGGGACGCGCTCGCCATCATGGCAGGCCTGGAGGCCACACACTATCATTGCAGCCGTGGGAGATAGGCGGAGCACCAGGGGTTGTTGCGTCATCATCATGGACTTGGAGCAGCACGCTACCGTCGAGAGCTTGGAGCTTGCACATCTTCGTTATCATCATCGCAGGCTTGGAGCTTGCACACCACTATCGCAGAGCCGGGGGACAGCTCATCTCATGTGCTTGGAGGACAGCTCATCTCATGTTCTTGGAGATAGCTGATGCACACTATGCATTGGTGAGCCTTACGGGGCAAGACATTCACCAGGGGCACCTGGGTGCTATCGTTGACAGTGAGCGCACGGCGGAGATAGCTGACGCACACTATGTATTGGTGAGCCTTACGGGGCAGACATTCACCAGGGGCACGGTTGCTATCATTGGCAGTGGCGCACGGCGGGAATGGTGACCACCACTGGTATGTATTGGTGAGCCTTACGGGAGCAACGATACGAAATTTTGTGTTATCGTTGACAGTGGCGCTGGCGGAATGGCGCGCCCTATGTTAGTGAACTGTGCCCAGGGCAAGACATTCACCGGGGCACACAGGTGCTATCGTTAACTTGATGGCGCACGGCGGAATAGCGGCCCACACTATGTATCGGTGAGCCTTACGGGGCAGGACATTTACCAGGGGCACCTGGGTGCTATCGTGGACAGTGAGCGCACGGCGGAGATAGCTGACGCACACTATGTATTGGTGAGCCTTACGGGGCAGACATTCACCAGGGGCACGCAGTTGTTACTCACGGAGATGAGCGCACGGCGGAGACAGCATATCTCAGCACGCTTGGGATCGGCTTTATATGTTTGGTGCCGGCACGGCACGAGAGTTTAGACGCCACACGCGGGCTGGTGTTACGGGCTGGGGCTTTACGTCGTTCGAGAGCAAGTTCACCATCGCTGGGGGCTGTGTCGACGAGGAGAACTACATCGAGGAGGCATTTTCGTGGCTTATGCCTTGCTGGACTTCACTCGCTGTTACGTTCACAGCAAGCCAGAGGGATTCTGAACGAAAATATACCCATGAGACATACATGGTGTGCTAAAAAACTTTAAAATTTCCACAAGTACATCTGGCAGAGTTGCAGTACTACATCGAGGTTGGTCTGAGTAGTTCGCCTGGCTATAGAGTTCGGGCAGTGCAGTGGGAACTGCATTTGTGCTCGTTGACCACGAGTGGCTTCTTAGATCCCACGCTGTGCACGGGTTCGTGACAGATGCCCGTTTTATTGTCGTGAGCGCTGGATGTACATATATTTCTCGCTGGTACGTGAGACTATCGACGGACATCTACAACATATAATGATCTTTACTAAGTGTTTCAAGCATATCGGATGCACCGCCGCGGTCTATCGCATAATCACGAGGCGGGACCAAGCACATTCGTCCCCACCGGAAGCCTCTCTTGCTCGACGCGTGCAAGTGTTTTGTTGTGTGACCTAACGGTTGCGGGAGGTGTCACCCTCATGACACTCTGACGCCGACAAGAAAGGGGTCAGCGGTGTAGGGGTGATAGTATTTTATTTCCTTCTTTTATTTGTTTTCATTCATCCATTTTAGTGCACGGCGTATCCGACAGGACACCACGGTAATCTCTCAAAGTAAGAAAGTGCCACGCTAGCTAAACATACCCAATGAATGTTTTCAATGAAAAAAAAATGAGGATGGAGATTGGAGGACCGTGATATCGTCAATGGAAATCCACTGGCCCACATATTTACACATATGTTTATACAACCTATGTTGTAGCTACTATACGCAGGCGAAGGGCCACAGCACTGGCTGGTATCACCTCTTCTGACTCGGCATCATTTCCAAAATATGTTCCAACTTGAGGCATGCTTTATCTTGTATGTGCACGCCAGGCACACTTGGGATTTGTGATTGAATACCAGCGCTAATTAATCCACACCAAGTTGAGGACATATCCATCTCAGAATACGCTTTTTTGAACATACTGGCACCATCCATCACAGGCATGTTGAAGTCGCTCAGAATAATGTCACAATCATGATGGCGTATCAGTTCTAAGCCCTCCAGGCCGTTGCAAGCAGTCAATAATTTGCAATGCGGAAAGGCATGCATCACCTTCTTCTTGAGTATGGCGAGCTGGATCTTGTCATCCTCTACCAGAAGTATGGAAAGTGTATTATCAATTCCGTCTGCTATGCAGGGTGGATGAGAGGGAGGTGCAGCCATGTCTCTGCTCTCGTTGCTGCCAGTTTCTGTACATTCAACCTCAGATACTGACATTCCAGTAGGCGTGCCAGGATCATCATTGCCTGTCAGCGTCACTACCATAGTGAACTCAAAGACAGACCCTTGCACTCTGGGATTGTCATAGCATCTGACAGAGTCTGAGAGAAGCATAACACTTTGAAGTCCGACACCAATGCCCTCTGAGGTGTACTGTAGTTGTGTTCCTTTAAACACATCTTCCTTTTTTGATGGGGGAACCCCCTTTCCAGTATCCTCAACCTGAATTTGAAGCATGTTATCCAAGAGCGAATATGCCACCTTTATGTAACCTTTGTGAGTGTATTTGATTGCGTTTGAAATCAAGTTCTCCAAATTCCTGCGAATGGCGTCTTCTGGGATCAAGCTTGCTATGTTCACCGGTATATCAGTCTCTTTGACGAACTGTAGGTCTTCCAACTTTGAGAACAAGGGCTTGTACAGGTCTATTGAGTCTCCGACCGCAGTTGCCAGACAGGATGTGTATGTGTATTGCATGACAGCCTCTTTGTGGATTGAGTAGGCGCTGGCGCGATTTGACGCAATGCGGCATACTGTCCGCAACAGGTCTACGTTCCTTGAGAGCTCTGGGCATTCAATTTGATGGGTCTGAAAACTGCTGATCACGTCATCTGCCACAGAGGCTGCCACGTTCATCGGGGTTTTGAGGTCATGGAGAAGTCTTGATATAGCTTTCGCTTCAATCTCTTTGTGCAACTGCCTGTTCTCCTCCTGCTGCATCTCCTCCGTGACATCGTTCATGGAGCAAACAACAAGCTCCTTCTGAAAGCCTGACAGAACACCCCGCTCTGCATTAGGGATATTCAAATGGCGCACCGCATTCCGTCCCAGCACTTGTTTGTTGGCTACTAGAAAGAGCCGAGCACAGTGATGAAAAAGGCATCAAGATAAGCTTGCGCATGCACTTGAGCAGATAGTGCTAAGACCTTACTATCCACAACATTTTCCCATCTGATGCTCAGAGCCCCAGACATTATGATATATCAACGAAAACAATGCAAATCGTACCATTCGCTTCGTCTGCATGATGCTCACAGCAACGTGTCCATCATGAGCCTTATGGCATCCGGATGAAAAAAGAAGGTCTAAATGCAGGAAATTTATTGGCTTCAAAATTTGGTGTCAATCAAGCTGCGCTCGGAGATGCAGACAATCGAGCTGAGCCCGGAGTGACAGACAATCGAGCTGAGCCCGGAGACGCAGACCATCGAGCTGAGCCCGGAGTCAC
>LGRX02009742.1:0-11413 GCA_001247695.2 Cymbomonas tetramitiformis | reverse complement strand
CTGGCGGTTTTGAGCAATCTGCAGCAGTGTTGGGCAGCTTGGGCAACGATGGACAGAACTGAGCTCTAGGGCAACCGCCCGGGCTCTGTCCGAAGGAGCCTGCCGGTGCCGGGGCTTCGAGGGGAGCGCTGGAGGAGCTGCTCACGGCTCCGCGCCCCGCTACTAACTTTGGCAGCAGCCCACAACACGAAGCAGCCCGATCTCATCTGGCAAGCAACAAGACCATCGAAAAGCGCGCCCGGGGTAGTCGTAGCCGCGCAGAGCTATCTCTACTCAACGCCGGACCCCCCCCTTTGCAGCTCCCACCGTTCGCAGCGCGGCACCGGACCCACGCATTTTCTCTCCGTCACAGAGCCCCAAACAAGCCCGCATGCGTCATGGTGAGCCATGCCAATATGACCCGCCTGGACCAGGTACCTATATTTACCAAATATATCCTAGATACCCTGCATGTTTCTATTAATGCAAATCTTTATCTCTAGCCGATATATTAGTATACAAGATACCCCACGATGGCTCGCGGAGCTGGCTTGTGGGTGTGTTATATGCGGGCCACCCCTTGGGGTCTGCCGGGCCATCTGGCAAGCAGTGGGCTCCGATGTACCTCCATCCCAAACTTCAGGAGCTCCTCCTTTATCTGATCGTACACTGCGAGCTGGGACGCCGTGATGATCATGGCCCGAGATACCGTGGGGGAAGACCCTCTCCATAATGTCATGACGCCCTGCTCAACCCCCTTCCAGTCCCCTGAACGCCCAAGTGCACAAAATTCTGCCACGCTCTGAAGGCTCACAAGTCACATCGGCCATCGGAGGCCGTGGTGCGGCGGCGCCCTCAATACGGTCCGGGGTGCTCCCTTTTATGATATTTTCTCAGAATGACAGCTCTGAACTCTCAAGTGCTCTCACGTCCCGGGCCGAACGTTGCTCCAGAGGACTTTGAATCGACGTCCCGGGCCGAACGTTGCTCCAGAGGACTTTGAATCGACGTCCCGGGCCGAACGTTGCTCCGAAGGACCTTGAATCGACTGTAGATCATAAAACTGATTGTCCCTCTCTGTCGAGTTTCGACTCACCGTCAACATTACTGAGAGAGTTTGCAAGTCTCGGCATGAAACCCCACCTAGCACCCGGCCGCACTGACGGAGAAACCAAGTTTGAGCCTGTTCTAACGATCCCTCACGAGGAGGACACCTGGCAGCTCTGGACTTGAAGGACGTTAGAAGACACTTGCAGCTGGCAACCCTTTGCAGCACTTGCTGTGTAGTGGTGGAATTGATGTCTTCTTCTGCTTGCTTTTCCATCAAAGGCAACAGCAGTCACGCTACGAGCCGTTGGACTGCAAGAAAAAACCTAAGTTATATGCATCCCGCTTCCAGGACTTGTGTTTTCATGATGCATGGGAATTGTACCTCCTCAGTAATTATACGATGTATGGCATCAAACGCGTTTTTGTAATTGCGCCGCATTTCTACTGGCAGCTTGCCATCCGCCTGCATCAGCCCGCCAGCCGCCACCAAGCCAGGTCCTGCTGCATGAGTGCCGATGACAGAGCATAACAAACGGATTGTAGCATACGAGCAGATGCACAGCGAGCTTGTTCTGCTAAACTTTTCGGGAGTTGCCTCACACAGGATGCAGTCAGCCCCTCGGAGTCACCACGACTGACAGGGGACATTGCGACAGGAGTAACCAGGAGATTACAGGGAGGACCAAGGCATCGTTGCCATAGCTGACATAGAGTACAGTAACATCACCAAGAAGAACACTCAAGACCGGAGATTCACCAGGAGCTGGCAAGGAGGACCAGGGCATCATCAGGGATAACGAGGAAGAACACTCACGACTGGAGATTCACCAGAAGCTGGCAAGGAGGACCAAGGCATCATCAGGGATAACGCAGAGCGCCACGGTGTCATCCGGTGTTGACAGGAAAAGCACCAAGGACGACGCGTCATTGAGAAAAAGACGCAGTACCGCCGAGACTCCAGGAGAAAGCACCGTCGCTGCGGTAAAAGGAACTGGTGACCAGACAGGAAAGCAGCAGCGACTAGAGAGAGAGAGAAAGAGTCACAGCGTCAAAGGGAACTTGCGAAGAGGACCACGACTTCCCCAAGAGGAGCAACCACAAACACAACCCGGACAGCAGTCGACGTGCTCACTCAAAGCCAGGGCTAAAGATGGAGAAACAAGTTTGCAGCCAGCACCACAGATTATGCAACACTTGCATGCACTCCCAAACTTATTATGCTGCAGAATGATTGCTTTGGAAACTTTAAAGTACTGGTATGAGGAGGGTTGTCTGTCCAACAAGAGGCTCAACCCGCACCTGCATTCGCACCATCGCGAGATCAGCCGGGTTTCCTACGATTGCCCCTGCAGCGCCGGCACCGAAACCACAGGCGGCCTGCGTAGAGATCCCATATAAAAACGAGTTAGTCGCTTGCTGACATTCGTCGGGCTTTCGGCGTGCTTTCAGGTTGGTGCGCTTCGTTATGGTCAAATGAACGCACTGGGATGGCACAGAGAAGCTCATTACCGAACAAAACACCAAGGATTACAATCACACCAGACACTCCACCGAGGTCTGTAATAAAGAAGAGTTGCTGCAGAAAACGTTTCCGTCCACTATTTCATTCCAAGTGGCGCAAACAATTGCGGTATTTTCAGAGGAATGCGATGAACTGTGTTTGGTGCCTCCCAAACTCCTTCCACAACCCACAGTGCTCGGCATTCCCGAAAAACAGCTGTGATCCCGCCGTCCGAAGCATCGTGCAACCCAAGTTGAGGAACACCAGCAACGCTACACTCCCAAATGTGTAGTGAGACAAAAAAATGGAACTTCAGCATAAGCCTCGACGGCCACACAAGTGCTGTGGATAGTCCAATATGCAGGAGCACGACGTATACTGTGGAAGGTCATATTCAGAACCTTCGCGCCGAAGCTGATTTTTCCACTCTCGTCTTGGAGGATCTTCTTGAAGACGTCGTACGATCCAAACTTTGTGCCGATGAAGCTGGCCTGAATATTTGTCACAAAAACCAAAGTATAAGCTCCCTTTCATGAGCCTATGTGCAACTTTCTGTGGTGCTCGCTTCGACGGAACTCGTGCAAGGATTAGAACGAGCTTTGAGAACGAACAAGGTCGCCTTTTCAAAATATTGCAGAAAGGCCACTGAGCAGAGGGTTACAGTAATGACCGTGTTTGGCATACCTGACGAAGAAGCGAAGCCGTCAGCCCTTTGTAAATGGCTAAGACGCCCTCGTTTCTGATCACTGAATAGCCCGTTTTCAACATTCCTGACAAGTTCGCCGAATCGGAACGCAACGTGAGTGCGTGATGCTTGGCAATGGAAAGTGCCTTGTCGAATCTACTAAGACGCATATTGAGGGAGGCTGCAGGAACTCATAGGAGTGAGAGGTAGACGTAGAACAGTGCATGTCACACGAAACCTTGGTTTGGAAGAGAGAGCGGTGGCAATATCCAACGCTCATCCCTTGTGAAATATGCGGCATCACGAGCACTTTTGGTTCCGGCTTTACTGAACATGACTTCTTAGGCATACACGGGGCATAGGCACAGGTGTGCACAACAAGGGGCATCGATCCCTGGTGAGCGAGCAGCCGCACCTGATTTGCCTGCGCTGGGGTCTAACTGCATTCGTACCTGCGCGACAGTTGCGACGGCCCATATGCGCCGCGTCAGCGATCATGTTGCTTGGTCAAGTTGTCACAACCGAGGGGATCTGTTCTGTTCTATTCTGCGAAAGATAAGCTCACGCGCCTCCCTCGAAAATAGAGCGAATGACTTCAATCATATGTAGATCTCCACACACATGCTTCTCGCTTCAAGCACGTCGACACTATACTTTGACTTGAGGTGTCGTGAACGGAAAGTCACTATGTTCAAGCTTTTCGGTTCATACGATACGGCTATCCTGAGGTTGGCAGCAAACGAGAAGGGACTCTACTCTTCGACCCTACTTTTCACAACTCTCGAGATGGACTGTTGCCTTCAGATTTGAGCACGCGATAGGAACAAAAAATCCTGCTGCAAGCTAAGTCACGCTAGAAAACCTTGGACTACAGTTTGCATGTAGCCCTAGAATAAGTAGGGCCTGTGAGCAACTGCTCCAGGTACTCGTGGAGAAGTGGATTTCTAAATTCACTGACGGAAGGCACAGTGTCTCCAACAAATGTTAGCATAGTGTGGACGAAAACGATATCCTCATTCAGGCCTCAAGTGACAGCGGCATGTGAGAGACTGACACCGTGCTAGAGGGAAAACGTTTGATTGAGTCTAAGATGAGAGGCGCTTGTGTCATACATTGTCCCAAAAAGGCACAAAACATACACGCAACGCATGCTGCCCTCTGCACCCCAAGCAAATATGGCATGGCGTTTCCGCGTTCACTGACAAGTATTGTGTTACAGAAGGAAGTGACGCTGGGTGCAAAACGAAAATGAACGCCTCCGGAAATACTGCAACCGTAATACATAGCAAATAGTAACTTGCACAAACTCAAGACTATTGAACTAGCTTCGAGCCTAAAAGTACGACGGAACGCGCTGGAAGCTTCAACCTGTTCGGGCTATGCAGGGACACACAACGACCTGTGGCGCAACAAGAGGACGCAGCATGGCGTACCTTCACCAGATCGATAGGATGAGTCACTGCACCAGACACCATCGCAGCCATACTTCCAGCAGCGAAGCCTTTCCAGACATTACCGTCGTTCATATCTAGAGATTCAGCAACTAAAAGATGTAGGGTTGATGTGGACGAGCGATCAAGTCCTAAGACATACACGACTTAACACAGCAACATTTCTCCAGAATATTCATGTTCCAAATACCATACAAAACTCGGAAACAGAGTTCTCTCACGCAGTATTCAACTCCTTTGCTTTCAATTTCAACGAAGAACCAGGCTCCCCGAATTTTTCCTGAGCTTGAGCGTCCCGGAGCGGAGAGTGGTCGCGTTCGTACATTTCGTCAGTTACGGGATGACATCAGCTAATAACCGCTGCGAAATCTAAACAACATGACAAATTCAACATGATTTATTGCATAAGCTAAATATGCAATGTAATGTTCCTTCACGCAGTTCGTTTCAAATGTGTTAGCCGAATTTCACTTAATCGTCAAATGTCGACTTGTCAAGTAGTTGGCTGACTTGTCAGCTCCGGAGTTTGCTGAGTCAGAACCCTCTGTGCATGATTTCATTGATTTTAAAATGATTTACACGCTCTCTCCAGAAAGGAAACTTTCTACTTTGCTATTGCTGGTATTGCGCCAATACGCAATAGCGAGTACAGTAGCGGGCCAATAGCGAATACAGTAGCTCTATGCATTTCAGGAGGAACAGAAGCAAGGCGACGAACCAACCGTCCCAGTTCGCTCATGAATCGGGTGGGTAGGGACAGGTGTGCCACTGGTGTGCCCCTCGATATCGTTCCTGTAACCTCTTGGATGCAACTCAAGTCGCAGGATGGTCCAACAAAGCATGACGAGTGACATGGCAAGATATCCGGCAGCGTGAGCCTATTCAAAGATCACCATTTGTTCATTGAAATGCCTACCGCCAGACACCCCATCCGGAAACGAAAGTCCGAAAGCGAAACGCACCACGAACTGGGCTTCCGGTTCGGCTAAAGTTCACGGAGTTGTACGGAATGCAGGAACCCACAACGACCAAGGCAACATCGAACAAGAACACGAACATTGTCGATGGTGACACATAGCTCTATGACGGTTAGCCCCCACACGGGTGTGGGCAGGTCGGTACCCGTCGGTACCACCGAGTTCACTGCTTGTGGCGGACTCTAGCGCGACGTAGATGGCAATGGGGCAGGTGCCCACTTGCGAAGGACATAAGGTGGGAGGTTTGGAGTGAATTTGCGGGGAGCAAGGGCTTGCCCTGTGCCGCCCTAGTTTTAGTGCAAAATGGTGTTATATAAGGTTGTCGAAAGTGGCCCTGTTGTAGGGGGGGGCTGGGGCTGATTGGTTGAGGTGACTAATCTGGCCGCATAGGCCGAATCACTTCGATTCAAGCGGCGTGTAAAGCATCCCAAGATGCTAGAGGGTTGCCGAAATAAAGTATTTGGGGTGGTTGTTGGGAGAGAGGGGGGGCAAGGTGAGAGCTTAAATTCGAGGGCACATCTGAGGGCCTCGGTGCCACGCGTGAATGGTACCAAGGCTGCCAAAAACCCGAACGTGATAGAGATATCAGCTCCGGATTGAAAGTGGGCATCCTGGCGGTGTCAGGGATATGACCGATGACATATGTGTCATATGTGTCATACCTGTCATACATGTCATACCATGTCATACCATGTCATGTCATGTCATATGTTATAATGACATATAGTCGTCGAGTATTGTCAGTACGGTCGACTATGACATGTACAGTCATAATATCTGTCATCCACTCACCATGTGTACCGGGAGGCACGGACAGCTCAGGGCTATGCCCCAAGGCGTATGCCCCATGGGTATGCCCCGAGGCGTATGCCCCATGGGTATGCGACCAGCTCAGTGGGGCATGCAGCGGGGCATGCAGCGGGGCATGCGGGGCATGCGGGGCAAGCAACGCGGCCAGCTGAGCATGCGACCTGTATCGCTGAGCAGGCGACGCACCTGGTCCAGCGTGCAACGCGCCCGGCCCGGCATGCATCCAATGGGTCCCAGCCGCTGGAAAGCGGGTCAGACAGCGACTCCACGCATGTCAGCGCTACCGACAGTGGCACTACCCACGTCAGCGCCACCGACGTTGGCGCCACCGACAGCGACACGACCCACGTCAGTGCCACCGACAGCGACACCACTCACGTCAGCGACACCAACAGTGACACTACCCACGTCAGCCCCACTGATAGTGATACCACTCACGTCAGTGCCTCGACCAACGCCACCATGTACGTCAGTGCTACTGAACACGGCAGTGGCGAAGAGTACGAGTGCAACGCCTTGGTGGACGAGACTGCAGCCGCCTTGAGTTCACACCCAATCGAAGATGCTCTTAAATGTAAGCGTGTTCAACTGGATGGGGGGGTGCGCTGGAAGGCGAACTCTCGAGCAGGGACACTCTTGGCACACACACTGTCAGCGGTGCGAGACGAGGAAGGACCCCTACTCCTGGTGTTCTATGCCTACCTTCGTGGACATCGAGTGAAGGTGTTGGTGGACTCAGGCGCCTCAGACAACTTCATCTCGGCGGAATGTGCCCGTACTTGCGACTTGACAGTGCGCTCGGGGACACCAATGAAGGTCACGCTGGCAGATGGGTCTGTAAAGACCGCTGGAGAGGTGGCGTACACCAAGTTCACCGCACACGCGGCGTCGGGAGTAAACTACTGCGAGAAGCGGATGGCTCTACGGGTCTTGCCGTTAGGAATCCAAGTAGACGTGGTGTTGGGGGGTAAGTGGCTTCGCAGTCTCTCCCCAATCACGTTGGAGTATGCCGGTCACGGTTCCGTCTCCTTCAACACGCGAGCAAATGGTGGAGGACAACAACGGGTGACGCTCGTGGGTTGTAGTCCGGGGATGGGTCAGGGCAAGGCCCAGGGCGCAGGGCTGATCGATGAGGTGTTCTTGACGGCAACGCAACTGAAGCAGCACCTCATCCACGCGGAAACCAGGCGCCTGGCCGGGGATGAAGAATCGCAACCTCAGTGGCTCATGATGGCGGCGCGCGGGGACGACCATGAGGCAGGAGCCTTCGCAGCTACCGCTGCTGAAGTACCGTCATCTCACACCACCCTGGAGAAGGAAGGGCCCCGTCAAGATACTCGAGACGCACCGGTAAGCAGCACGTGGAGGCAGCGCTTTGACGCCTTCTTTGAGAAGTATTTGGATACCCTGTGTTCAGCCTTACCGGAGGCATCCAAGTTGCGTCGCACTGAGGAGGACAAGGCCCGCATCGATCGCAAGCCGGACGCGGAGGGTGGACCACCATGTAGGCGCCCATACAAGATGACCGCTGAAGAGCTACGCCAACTACGTGAACGTATTGAGCAGCTCATGAAGAAGGGTTACATCCGGCCGTCGTCAAGCCCGTATGCCGCCCCATGCCTGATGGTACCCAAGCCTGGTGACCCGAAGACATTACGTCTGGTGGTGGATTATCGACAATTGAACCAGCAGACGGTGCGGGACCGGTACCCACTACCGGACATCCAACTGATGTTTGACGAGATGCAAGGGGCAGCGTTCTTCTCCTCCTTTGACGCGGTGGACGGATTCTGGCAAGTGCCGATGGCCGAGGAGGATGTGGAGAAGACCGCCTTCACCACCCAGATGGGGGCCTATGAATGGTTGGTGATGCCCCAGGGCCTGCAGAACTCTCCCTCTCAATATCAACGGCGAATGCAGCGTGCACTCGGTCATCTCCCCTTTGTACGAATCTTCATCGACGATGTGGTCGTCTTCTCGCGCACGGTGGAGGAACACTACGACCACGTACGTCAGTTCTTGGACACTTGTCGAGAAAAAGGGGTATATTTGAAGGCCTCCAAGGCGCAGATGTTGAAGGAGTCACTACGGTTCCTGGGCCACACTCTCTCCGCCGAAGGATGCCAGCCGCAGCATGACAAGGTGTCCTCCATCAAGGACTGGCCGAAGCTGGAGACGGTAACCCACGTCAGACAGTTCCTTGGGCTAGCGGGGTACTACCGCCGGTTCGTACACCGGTTCTCGGAGATTGCCCAACCCTTGACCTCGCTCACCAAGACCGACGTACCGTGGCAATGGGGAGAACTCCAGCAATGGGCCTTCGACGAGTTGAAGACCGCACTCTCCTCAGCCCCTGTATTGGCATTGCCTGACATGAAGGCAGCCGCGGATGGGTCAGCGCCGTTTTTGGTACAAACGGATGCAAGTGGAGTTGCTTTGGGAGGCGTACTCATGCAAGATACGGGTGACGGTATGAGGGTGATAGCCTACGACAGTCGGCAGTTTTCCGCGGCGGAACAGAATTACCACACCGGCGAAAGGGAGCTCTGCGCGTTGCACCATTGCACCACCGTCACCTGGAGGCACTACCTGTTCTCCTCCGACTTCCGGTTACAAGGTGACCATCGCCCCCTAGAATGGCTAATGTCCCCGGGACGAGAGCTTAGCCGACGACAGGCACGGTGGTACATGGACCTGGTGGAAGTTGGTGTCCCACGAATGGAGTACGTCAAAGGAGCTCTTCTTCTGGTCCCCGATGCGCTATCCCGCCGACCTGACTACGTGACCAAGGACCCGCGAGAAGGGCTCAAGGAGGCCGGTGTCGTAGACAAAGAGACGGACCTCCCCAAGGACCCACTCTCCGTGTTGGATGCCGACGAGGTCTTTGAAGACCACCCGCCGACCCCTGTACCAGGATGGGTGGCCACCATGGAATCATGGATGGATGGCGTGGAGACACTTCAGGTGGCGGAGCGGGCCTGGAGAGCCTGCTCCAGGCTGGTAGCGCGCCATGTCACGCAACCGGCTCGGCTGAGCATGCTGCCAGCTCAGCGGGGCATGCAGCGGGGCATGCGCCGGGGCATACGGGGCATGCGGGGCATGCAACACAGCCGGCTGAGCATGCAACCAGCTCAGTGAAGCATGCAGTGGGGCATGCCCCGGGGCATGCGGGGCATGCGGGGCATGCGGGGCATGCAACACGGCCGACTGAGCATGCAGCCAGCTCAGTGGGGCATGCAGTGGGGCATGCCCCGGGGCATACGCTGGGGCATGCGGGGCATGCGGGGCATGCGGGGCATTCAACGTGCCAGCCTGAGCATGCAACTAGCTCGCCTAAGTGTGCACCCGCTGGAGAGGAACTAATGCTGCGAGCTCCCACCGACTACTTCACTGATTTGTCCGAATCTGGGAAGCGCCGGCAGGAAGCGAGCACCCCGGGAACCGATCCAGTGTTGCGCCGTAGTGCTCGGCTGCGACAAACCACTGCTACGACGACTCCTTCCACCAAGCCGAAAACCTCGACACCGCCCGCTACGGATTTCCGAGGTCCTAAGCAGCCAGCTCAGCCGTCTGGTCGAGCCACCAAACAGCCAGCCGATCGGCAGGATTGGAAGGTGCGCAAGGAGGTCTTTGAGCGCCTCCAACGGCAGTTCGGCAGCTTCGATGTTGACGCGTGTTGTGACCTGGGTGGACGGAACCGTCAAGTAGACGCATACTGGACTGATTGTCTGCGACAGCAGTGGAGGGGAAAGCACGTCTGGTGTAATCCCCCATACTCCAGCAGTCATATCTCCATCGAGGCAGTGTTGCGCAAGTATGTAGATGAATGGCGGCAAGACCCCGCGCATACCTCGGCAGTGTTCCTTCTACCGGACATCCAGGCTCGCAGTAGACGGGAAACACCCGTTAGGTATTTATGTATGCCTCTGATTTATCTATGACACTTTTACCGTTCTGATTCCGTAACCCTTAACTCAGGGTTTATCTCACCAGTTAGATATATATTACCGCCGAACTATATATCTGCCACACACTCCTATGTCCTCGTTCGTCGCGTGGACGAGAATACCAACTGTCAAGGTTGTATATCAACCTTAAAGACTATGCGGCTGCTATTGAACTATAGCAACACGCAATGATATTTGGTGGGGTATGAGTGCAGTCTCTGGTGTCCAGAAGTATCTGCTTGAGCGCAATACTCCTCATATACCGATGCCCTCACGCTTCATAGCGTTACCACCATCGGGTTGTGAACCCGAGGGCATTGGGTGAACTAACAGTATCGGCTGGTCGAATTAGCCTGTTGATACCCGCATGTTGTTCAATTCATGCTTGAAGCGAAGACGCGTCCCCTCAGAACAATTTGTTCTTCAAGAACTTGTCTTGCTTCGCCATCGAGATGCCGTACTCGGCCTCTCGATGACAGATGTCACTCATGGTGAGTGGATGATAGATATTGTGACTGTACATGTCATAGTCGACCGTACTCGCAATAATCGACGACTGTATGTCATTATAACATATGACATGACATGACATGACATGGTATGACATGTATGACATGTATGACAGGTATGATATGTATGACACATATGTCATCGGTCATATCCCTGACAGATCTCCCCTCTTAGAAGAGTTGTGACCTCACAATATAGGGTGCATACCTTTGTATATGTCTTTGATGTCTTTGTTGCTGAGCTAGTACCAGTCTTCTTACACCGATGAGGCGTCCCTCAAGGTGTTTTTAGGATATTGGGGGGAACTGAGTCCACTTTAAACCCTCACCTTAGGCATTTAGCCTTGCAGTTCTTAGGATGTAGCCCCCATGAATTGCGTATCGTATTTCAGAGTGACGTTTCAAGGTATCTTCCGAGGTTTACGTTACGGATAGATATAGCGTTGCCGTTCGTATCGTATTTCAGAGTGACGTTTTTACGGCTTTATATAATGCATCCACCTC
>LGRX02009741.1:20942-31737 GCA_001247695.2 Cymbomonas tetramitiformis | reverse complement strand
GCTCGCCATGGTTACAGCCCACATTGAGCGGCTTCCCTCCCTGCCCTGAACACGGCCGTGTCACCGCACCTAGGTGTGATGTATGCCACGGTTCCAAAGTACTCATACGCGTAGGGCTCAAATCCAGGGGTGCCCCTGTCTCCAGGCACACGTCCCCTTCATCCACAACCCTGGCTTATCAAGTTGACATTAAGAGAGCGGTGACAGATAGGAGAGCCACTTGTCAGAAGAAACCACGGGCGCCTCTTGTCAAAAGGAGATGCGCCTGGCAGTGGCCTGCGCGCGCACCGCTGTTAGCAAGAAGGCATGCTGCACCGAAGGTGCCTCAATGTCCCGAGGGGCGGCGGGTGCAGTTGTCCTTCCCCCGGGTTAAACCAATTTTCACTCAAACAGCACTCATGCCCATCCATACCCGCCTTTGCATGGACCCTTGGCGCAGACGCGTGGCGGCCCTCCAGCACCAACTCATGCCCATCCATACACCGCCTTTGCATGGACCCTTAGGCGCAGACGCGTCGCGACCCTCCAGCACCAACTCATGCCCATCCATACCCGCCTTTGCATGGACCCTTGGCGCAGGCAGCGTCGCGCCTCAGCCTCCAACTCTGGCCACCCATCCATACCCGCCTTTGCATGGACCCTTGGCGCAGAGCGCGTGGCGCCTCAGCACCAACTCATGCCCACCATACACCCGCCTTTGCATGGACCCTTAAGCAGGCGCGCCGTGACCCTCCAGCACCAACTCATGCCCATCCATACCCGCCTTTGCATGGACCCTTGGCGCAAACGCGTGGCGCCCCTCAGCACCAACTCATGCCCATCCATACCCGCCTTTGCATGGACCCGCAAGCACAGGCCCCGCGTCGCAGCCCTCCAGCACTAACTCATGCCCACCACCCGCCTTTGCATGGACCCTTGGCGCAGGCAGCGTCGGCGCCCTCCAGCAACTCATGCCACATCCATACCCTTGCATGGACCCTTGGCGCAGGCCGTCACGCCCCTCAGCACCAACTCATGCCCATCCATACCCGCCTTTGCATAGACCCTTGGCGCAGGCCGCGTGGCGGCCCTCCAGCACCAACTCATGCCCATCCCTTCCGCCTTTGCAGACCCTTGGCGCAGACGTGTCGCGCCCTCCAGCCTCCAACTCATGCCCATCCATACCCGCCTTTGCATTGGCGCAGATGCGTGGCGCCCCTCCAGCACCAACTCATGCCCATCCATACCCGCCTTTGCATGAATAGCGTGCATCGAAGTGCGCCGGTCATCACCGCTCATGTGCTGCATGGGGGCAGGCGCATGGGGTCTCGCACAGAGCATCTAGGTTACGGAGTGGGCGATCATCTCGCATCACGACGTCCGATTCTGATCGGCACTTGAGTGGCATTTTGGGCGACACAAGGGGTGGCCGGAGGGCCTCTTGTGAAGGCCCCCACCTGCTCTGCACAATGGGCACCATGAACTGATCATGCCACACGATCAGCAGGCTCAGGTCTGCTGTGTTGGCGTGCGCTGGAGGGTGGCGGGGTGACGGTGGCGGCGGCAGGGGGTGGATAAAGGGAGGTGAGCTTGGGGGCAGATTTGGAATGGGGGAAAGGGGCGGGGGGGGTGTGGAGTTGGGGCGGGGGGAGGGAGAGGTGGGGGCTGTATTCCTCGTGCACGGAGAGCCCGAAAAGCTCCTCGTTCACAGCCTCGTCCACTGCCTCTGTGAAACCACGCCCACCAAAGATGCCGCCGGTGAATCATCCCATCCATGCAAGCGCCTGCCTGCTGTTCCCAGCGCAAGTGCGCCACGAAGTGCTTGCGCTACCTCCATTACCCCGCGCAACGCTCAACGTAATCCCGCTGCGAATTGTTGCTGGCAAAAGCAGGATCCGGTTTCCGATTCAGCTGACATTCGGTGGGAGGATGTCGAACTACAAACTGGAGAGTCACCGGATCTTTCCTGCGAGCTGCAGTCAGCTCGAGGCCTGATCTGCATGGCTCTCCCACCGGAGCAACTGAGTGCCAATGGGTGCGGCGCAAAAGGGCAAGCCGAGGCCTGGGGAGGCTTGTCAGGGGGCAGAACTTGGCGAAGGGGGTTGAGGAGAAGGGGGAGGCTCATGAGGGGGCAGAGAACTTGGCGAAGGGGGTTGAGGAGAAGGGGCAGGAATGGAGGGGGCTGAAAGCTCTGGAATCAAACAAGGGAAGGATGTGGTGCGAGGCGCACCCACTTCGCCTGGGGCGTACTCCTTAACCTGCTCACGGCCTACGAGGGCTTCGTCGTAGATGACATAGGGTGCCGGCATGGGGGCCAGCTCGGGAGCCAGGGCAGGGGCAGAGGCCGGTGCCGGGACGAAGACGACGTCCAGATTGAGCCCCCCCATACGCGTGTCCTGACGCACAAAGGGCCGTGATGGTGGGGTCGGTGGCCGCGGGGGCGGGAACTCAGGTGAAGGAGGCGCCGTTGGTGCAAACGTGGGCTTGATGAATTCAGTGCCGTCCAGCAGATAAACCTGTCGGCGCAGCATCAAGGGAGTAAACACAGCGATCCGAACTCCTCTGTGGAGCCGCCGGCAGTTCAATATGCGTGGACATCGAAGCTTTAGCAGGACTCGGAATGAGGAAACTTCAGGGAGATGGGGCACACCTTCTCCGGAGGTGAGATGGTCAGAGGAGGGGCCAGGTCCGACCGACGTTCGGGATGCGCCTCCTGCCATGCTGCTCGCTTAAGAGTCTCATCGAGAGGGATCAGGTCGGCTTCCTCCTCGGGAGGGGCGGGGGGGACGGGGGGCGGCTTGTACGGCAGCTGCATCATCTCCCACCCGGTCTCCAGAGCCGGCGGGGCGTCGGGCCTAAGATAGGCGGGGGGGATAGGTGGTGAGGGAATCAGAACTTTGAGTTCGTCCACGGCTTGGAGGTGGTCCAGCTGCTGAGCAGCGCCCTCCGTGGACGCCTGCTCGGGGCGGCTGGCATCCATGGGATTCATCGCGCTATGCTCCCGGTCGCGGAACCGCTGCAGCCGCTCCGCGGAGCTCTCCAGGCGCTGCTCTGCCGCGCTGCCCCACATGTCCATGATGCCCTCCGCACGTTTCCCCCTCCCATCTGCCCCCTCTCCAGGCCTCCTCCCAGGTGGTCAACGGGAGGAGCAGAGCACGCTTCAGACCGATGCCCAGCTACAAGCACCGGCGGAGGAGGCTCGGACGGCCGGCGGAAACCTGTCTTTCAGCCGGCTCGAGACGGAACCCTTGAAAAAAACAAGTCTCTTGGGCAGAGATTATCATGCAGGGTTGAGGGAAAGTGTAGCTCGAGCTCTTCTGGACGCTTCTATGAGGATTGGAGCTGGACGTCGCGCCTCTCCAGCTGGGCTGCACCGGAGGCGGAGCGGTGAGCCCGATCCGGGCAGGAGGGGGAGTGGCAAGTGGTGACTCGCGGAGAGGCTCACCAGGCACAGCGGCGCGGCGGGGATGGCTTCGGGGAACAATCGTGGTGGCGGGGTCTCCCGTCAAGGAACTGCTCTCCAGCTCCTCCTTGGAGAGATCCCTGCGGGGACAGCACAGGCAGACAGGGTCGGGACACGAGACGCGCTGCGCGAGGACAGACCCAAGCAGGGCTGCCAGAAGTGAAAAAAGCATGGCCACAACGACTCAGAGTCTCAGACGGCTTGGCCTGCAAAGGGTCAGAAACGTATGGGGAGGTCCGTGTACGGCGTCAAGAGGGTCCTGGGCTGCCGCAGGAGGAGTCAGAGATGCAAATTCGCCACTGAGTGCGAAAGAGAGCATAAGCAATACCATGAGATCTTGGGAGCGTCGGGGAGAGGCGGCGTTGAGGATAGGAGATGGTTCTCAATGTGAGCCTGCGATGCCGCGCGCAGAGGGCCGTTCTTAAATTGCGTCATCAAGATGGCAGGGGAGTTACACAATGACAATAGGAGTGATCAAAGACGACTCCGAAAGGACCTCGGGCGAACCCCGAAATCCTCCAAAACAAGTGGCCATACGTGTAGGTCGAAAGCTCATCGAGCGACACGGTCGGACCTGCATAGAAACCTGGAACGCCAGGAAACGAGTTCCACGTTTTCATCTGCGAGGCCTGACCTTGCGCACCGCGGACCCTCGCATCGAATACTGAAGACGACGCAAAATAATAAACGCTAGGGAAAGTTGACCTATTAAGATATTCGGGATTCTTGCGTTCGGGAGTTCAAGTGCGAAACCCTGATGGAAGTTGAAGGCCTTTGATGAGCCTAGCAGCTGGATCTGGGAAAAGCGAACCTCTATGTCATGGATCGATTCACGAACATCGCTTCCTTGCTTGAAGTGTCTGCGAGTTTAGCGAAAGTATTGCAAGTAAAAAGGCCGCCTGTTGCAATGGCTTGTTGCACCGATTGTGTTTCACTGCTTAACAGATGCTGATACAAATCACTACGAAACCGCGCAGATTTCAGATTCAACCGCAAAAAACATAATACGATAGGGTACCTGTAGCCTGAAATTATGACGATTACGGCTACGATCAGTGAGGCCCCTGCTGCTAGTTTAAGTCGAGTACGATCTGGAGGCCTGCATGCAGCAACCCTTTCAAGGTGTTTAGAACTACTCTAGAAGGCCGGGGAAGGACGCTGAGCTAAAACTGACACAAAGATCACTTTCAAATTACACCTGTGTTTTCTAGGAACTCGATGAAAGTTCATGGTCAGGAAAAAGTGCGCGACGAAACGGCCTCTAGCACTCGGCCTGTTCAGATATATCGAGTGTCTTCAACGATTAGTCCTTGTGACCACAGAGAATATTGCCGTTTCGGAAAGTTAGTAGTATTCTGAATCACCTTTCACAATGTTCACTAAGAGCATAACATGCACTATGAACAGCGACAGTGTGTTCCAACTTCTGAAGCAAGGGATTCAAAAGATCCATGCCTGCCTGTTGTTGTGTTTTGAGTTTCCGAGTTTTGAGTTTCGAGTTTGACGCGCGGTAGGAGTAGACAGTCCGAGTCGAGTGTCAGTGTCGAGTGTGTCTAGAGAGAAAGGGACGCGACTGCGCGACTGATAAGCGTGTAGCGTCAGTGCGTCACATCTAACCTCTGCTCCTTATCCGGACCAAATTACCTTACTTTATACTTACTTACTTACTTAATCAGCAAAGCGCGAATCCCAACGGGCGACACAGACGAACTTCCGATCTCACGATCGCCAGACGCTAACGATGACAGTGCCACTGCAGTCGCGTACATTTATCGCGACGCCACCCTCGCATTATGGCATGGCATGTTGGGAAGCAAAAAGCGAAGCACTGTCGCGCACATGATCCTACGGTCAGAGGCTCTAGTGGAGATCTCTTTTTGAGATCGATCCGCCTCGTATTATGAGAAGTTCATGGTCGTTTTTGGGTCAAAACGTAAATGCATTTACGAAATAGAGTCATCACAAAAATTACGCGGACCAGATGGGCGGATATTACCATCGGACGATTCTACTGATTTTTCTGATCGTGTATCCGCTCGGGGCATTCATAAATGCATTTATGAATTCGTAAATGCATTTATGATTTTTTACCCAAAGAAATCAATCAAATCATAACGATGCATTTACGAATTCATAAATGCATTTATGAAACAGCATATTGTGTCCACGTCTGCGACAGACTGTCTGTCGACGTGTCTCATCACGTGAGACATCATAAAAGCGTTTTGGCAATCATAACGCAGTTTTGTCCAAAATCATAATGACGATGACGGGGGCGCGGGCGGGCGTCTATGATTTTGCGTCTTTTCCTCTTTATGATTTTTGCCAAAACGTGTATCGTGTTTATGACGAATTCGTAAGCTGGCGTCAGCCAGATGTGAAATGTGAAATCGATTAGGGATTTTTCCGAGCGACCCGAGTGTCGATTTTTTTTTTAGTTTAATTCCAGTATTCCACGCGACACGCGAACAATGTCTTGCAGTTTCATGCATGCAGTGTCGATGTCGCTATCGTTCGGCATTTGCTGACACCGTGATGACACCCCCACCCGAAAACATGTTTATGAAATCATAATTCATAAATGCATTTACGATAAATGCATTTATGTGAGATATATTATACTGTAATATATCGGGTGGTCACTGAATAGTTTTCATACAAGTGTAAACTGATTATAAAGGGTACGTGAACGTACAGGTGGGGAAAAAATAAACCCCCCCCTGAGTATCCATCATCCGCATCATCATCATGTGAAGAGTGAGAGACCCGCGACAAATAGGGCGGCCAAGGGGGGAGGAGGAGGGGTTGGGTACTCTGGGGCGGAGCCCCAGACCCCTTCATTTTCTCCTGATGACCTGAATTACATTATTAACGCCGTGTGAAGTCATACGTTGTCATTTATGCATGAACCCATGTAATGAGGCTACCGCTGGGGGGCTCCGCCCCCCAGACCCCCGCCATTATTCACTGATGACCTGGGTTAAATATAATTAAATTTAATTATTACCGCACTGTGAAGTCATACCTTGTCATTCATGGATGACCTTTATATTTATATTTAATTTTATTTATACTGTCGTGTCGTGTCGTGTCGTGTCGTGTCGTGTGTCGTGTCGTGTCGTGTCGTGTCGTGTGTACAGTGACACACTGAGTCGTGTGTCACAGCTCACTGTGTCGTGTGTCACAGCTCTACTCTGTGTCGTGTACAGCGTACAGTGTACAGCCTACGATTCTGGCTTCATTTTTTCGCACTGTTAAGGGGAATTCGACAATGACACAGTGTTAAGAGCCACTGAATTTTCGGAATCCGTTCACACATTTCTCATACTCTCGTCCCCAGAGTTTAGACGAGCCGCGCTTCGCGCGGCTACCCGCGATTCGATTCGAGGGCTGCGTTACTTGATGATTGTGGAGCTCGTCTAAACTCTGGTCTTTCTCGTCAAAAGCCAGAATTTAGACGATAAATGTCTACCTTTTTCTTACGGACCTCGGCAGTCGGCAGCTCAACAACGTATTTCGCTCCCGACTGGCTCATGATGCCGATATGTTTATGGTCTGAGAGTTGAATATTTTGTTAATAATATCAGTAACTTTTGTTTTATGCGGCGAGGCCTCACTGCAACCTCAAGGACGTCAGCTTAAGCGCGTAGGCTTCTCGAAGATTGCGATACTTAATTCACGTGAACGTCATCTTCGCTAGTTCGTTGCATGAGCTATGGCGCTCGGAACCGAGCAAATGAAACTGATTTGGAAAGGTATTGCACTCCTCTTTTGGTTTCCGTGTTCTATGTTGGACCTAGGGCGGATGTTTGTTTGTTATTCACGTGTGAACGTAGAGCAGGCGCAGGCTCCGCTGTTCCTTGGGCATCTTTGATGTTTCATAGCATGAGCTACAGATGTCGGAACCGTACAATTCGAAAAGTTTTCGGCAGCTAAGAGTGCCCCCTTTCAGTTTAACTTGCGTACGTTAGCCCTAGGGCGGATGTTTGTGAGTTATTCTAACCACGGTTTGTGGCTGGCTTGTGCATTGCAGATAATTGGCCATCTTAGATATTTCTTCGAGGGAGCTATAGAGCTCGGAACCGAGCAAATGAAACTGTTTTGGAAAGGTATTGCACTCCTCCTTTAGGTCCCGTGGCGTATTGGAGCCCTAGGGCGGATGTTTGTTTGTTATTCACGCGTGAACATTGAGCAGCCGCAGGATCCGCTGTTCCTAGGGCATCTTTAATATTTCATAGCATGAGCTACAGATGTCGGAACCGAGCAAATCAAAAAGTTTTCGGCAGCTAAGAGTGCCCCCTTTCAGTTTAACTTGCGTACGTTAGCCCTAGGGCGGATGTTTGTGAGTTATTCTAACCACGGTTTGTGGCTGGCTTGTGCATTGCAGATAATTGGCCATCTTAGATATTTCTTCGAGGGAGCTATAGAGCTCGGAACCGAGCAAATGAAACTGTTTTGGAAAGGTATTGCACTCCTCTTTTAGGTCCCGTGGCGTATTGGAGCCCTAGGGCGGATGTTTGTTTGTTATTCACGCATGAAAATTGAGCAGCCGCAGGATCCGCTGTTCCTAGGGCATCTTTAATATTTCATAGCATGAGCTACAGATGTCGGAACCGAGCAAATCAAAAAGTTTTCGGCAGCTAAGAGTGCCCCCTTTCAGTTTAACTTGCGTACGTTAGCCCTAGGGCGGATGTTTGTGAGCTATTCTAACCACGGTTTGTGGCTGGCTTGTGCATTGCAGATAATTGGTCATCTTAGATATTTCTTCGAGGGAGCTATAGAGCTCGGAACCGAGCAAATGAAACTCTTTTGGAAAGGTATTGCACTCCTCTTTTAGGTCCCGTGGCGTATTGAAGCCCTAGGGCGGATGTTTGTTTGTTATACACGCGTGTACATTGAGTTGGCGTGTGCATTGCACAAAATAGGGTTTCGAAGCTCCTTCCTCAAGGGAGCTATGCAACTCGGATGAGGAGCAAGCGGTGAAGTTTTAAAAAGGTAATTCACTTCTCTTCACTTTCTTTGGCCTATGTGGGCCTTGGGGGAGATGGCAAAGTGTTGTTTTGATGTGTAGCGCAAAGCACGTGAGGCCATGCATACGCCTTTTAGATAGGGTTTTCAGACCCCACCCTTTCGAGGGGATCACTGTGTGACATCATAAAACGGAGCACATAGGTATGTAGAGCCGGGTGTGAGGAAAAGGGGGCACTTTTCAAAAGTGAATTTGCCTTTCTTATGCTCCTATGGCGCCCATTCTTAGGGTAGTGGGTAGGGTTCGCATAGGGCGGGACGTGAGCTCCTGCATCGCAGGGTTTCAGACCCCCCCTGTCGGGGGTATCACTGTATGACATCATAAAACGGAGCATATAGCTATGTAGAGCCGGGTGTGAGGAAAAGGGGGCACTTTTCAAAAGTGAATTTGCCTTTCTCATGCTCCTATGGCGCCCATTCTTAGGGTAGTGGGTAGGGTTCGCATAGGGCGGGACCTGAGCTCCTGCATCTCAGGGTTTCAGACCCCCCCCTGTCGGGGGTATCACTTTGTGACATCATAAAACGGGGCACATAGCTATGTAGAGCCGGGTGTGAGGAAAAGGGGGCACTTTTCAAAAGTGAATTTGCCTTTCCTATGCTCCTATGGCGCCCATTCTTAGGGTAGTGGGTAGGGTTCGCATAGGGCGGGACGTGTGCTCCTTTATCGCAAGGTTTCAGACCCCCCTGTCGGGGGGGTCACTTTGTGACATCATAAAACGGGGCACATAGCTATGTAGAGCCGGGTGTGAGGAAAAGGGGGCACTTTTCAAAAGTGAATTTGCCTTTCCTATGCTCCTATGGCGCCCATTCTTAGGGTAGTGGGTAGGGTTCGCATAGGGCGGGACCTGAGCTCCTGCATCGCAGGGTTTCAGACCCCCCCTGTCGGGGGTATCACTTTGTGACATCACAAAACGGAGCACATAGCTATGTAGAGACGGGTGTGAGGAAAAGGGGGCACTTTTCAATAGTGAATTTGCCTTTCTCATGCTCCTATGGCGCCCATTCTTAGGGTAGTGGGTAGGGTTCGCATAGGGCGGGACCTGAGCTCCTGCATCTCAGGGTTTCAGACCCCCCTGTCGGGGGGGTCACTTTGTGACATCATAAAACGGGGCACATAGCTATGTAGAGCCGGGTGTGAGGAAAAGGGGGCACTTTTCAAAAGTGAATTTGCCTTTCCTATGCTCCTATGGCGCCCATTCTTAGGGTAGTGGGTAGGGTTTGCATAGGGCGGGACGTGAGCTCCTGCATCGCAGGGTTTCAGACCCCACCTGTCGGGGGTATCACTTTGTGACATCACAAAACGGAGCACATAGCTATGTAGAGCCGGGTGTGAGGAAAAGGGGGCACTTTTCAAAAGTGAATTTGCCTTTCCTATGCTCCTATGGCGCCCATTCTTAGGGTAGTGGGTAGGGTTCGCATAGGGCGGGACGTGTGCTCCTTTATCGCAAGGTTTCAGACCCCCCTGTCGGGGGGGTCACTTTGTGACATCATAAAACGGGGCACATAGCTATGTAGAGCCGGGTGTGAGGAAAAGGGGGCACTTTTCAAAAGTGAATTTGCCTTTCCTATGCTCCTATGGCGCCCATTCTTAGGGTAGTGGGTAGGGTTCGCATAGGGCGGGACCTGAGCTCCTGCATCGCAGGGTTTCAGACCCCCCCTGTCGGGGGTATCGTTAGATACACTGGGCACAGGCATAACATGGAGAAGGACAAACTCAAGGTGAAGGACTTGTGTCTGACGCTTGGCATGTTCAAGAGTGATGGAGTCCCATTGCCATTGGTTGATCATTTCGTGGTGGACGGTGGTGCTACGAGGATGCCAGAGCATGCGGAGAAGTACTTGGACATCGAGGGGCATTCACGGGCGGCTGTGGAGAGAGCGTGCGATGTGGTCCGCGCGGTGCAAGTGGAGGCAGAACTTTCCATTTTGGCAAATGCGGCGAAGCGAGCATTCGTGTGTGTCATCGGAAGCGCTCCTGTGAGAGTCAGGATGGCGGCTGGTGGTGTAAACCCTGCACGTGTGTACTCATGGTGTGAGGAGGAAAGCGATGCTCTACGCCCAGAGACCGAAGTTGATGAAGGTGGGGATCAGGAGATGGCGGAGCTCATGGCGAATGGCTTTTTGCCCTTGGGCAGTTTGTCTGAATTGGAGAGGGAATGCATCGTAACTGATGGGACGCCGCAACACAGCCTAGCGGTAGAGGAGTACGAGCGGTGGATGCGTGAGAGGACTGGAGACGCTTTCGTGCTTGCGTTCGCGCATCGTGTGAGTAGGGATCACGCGAGTTATTTGGCATGTGAGTTGGAGGAACACTCTTTTGATGGC
>LGRX02009741.1:0-17491 GCA_001247695.2 Cymbomonas tetramitiformis | reverse complement strand
GTACATTGTACAGCCTACGATTCTGGCTTCATTTTTTCGCACTGTTAAGGGGAATTCGACAATGACACAGTGTTAAGAGCCACTGAATTTTCGGAATCCGTTCACACATTTCTCAGATTTGAAGAATGAAGACGTAAAAAACACTGAGACAGAAATCGTATACAGCGTACAGTGTCACAGTGTCTGGCTTCATTTTTTCGCACTGTTAAGGGGAATTCGACAATGACACAGTGTTAAGAGCCACTGAATTTTCGGAATCCGTTCACACATTTCTCAGATTTGAAGAATGAAGACGTAAAAAAAACTGAGACAGAAATCGTATACAGCGTACAGTGTCACAGTGTCTGGCTTCATTTTTTCGCACTGTTAAGGGGAATTCGACAATGACACAGTGTTAAGAGCCATTGAATTTTTATATTTCCCGATTTTTCAAAAGAGGGGGATCTTCGATTCCATCTCCGATTTTTTCCCCAATAAAGATAAACGAATATATAATGCATCTGTGACCTAGGTATCTGTCACCAAGTATTGTACGAGTACTGGTACAGTCGAACGGAGTCATGCAAGTTATGACCTACGGTGCACTGAATCCAGCACACCACCCTGTAACTGTACGGAGTGTTGTTCAGGTGGCAGAGAGCGGCTCACAGATAAAGTCAAATGTTCCGAAACAACAAACAGCTCGTAGCTGGAAACTGCTAGAGAGAGGCCTGTGCTTTAGCCAGGGCGGTCCCTTTCTAAAACTGCTGCTACGATACTGCTCACAAGCTAAGTTCCTACAGCTCAATCTCAAAGTCACTCAACCACTTTCAAAGTGGTCTACAAAGCCGCAGATGTCAGGGCCATGACCGGTGACATATGTGGCATACATGCCATACGTGTCATACCTGTCAGACATGTCATACCATGTCATGTCATGTCGAGTCATGTCATATATTATAATGACAGACAGTCGTTAGTACGGTCGACTATGACTGTACATGTCGTCAGATCGATGATAAGTCACATCATCTGTCATTATTCAAGGAAAGACTTGAATGACACCTGTCATCGAGAGTTCGTATGTCGAACTCGAAGATGGCAAAGCAAGATACGATCTTGAAGTAACAAACAAGAAATCATCTTCGCTTCAAGCATGTGCGGAACAAGCATGCGCAGTATTATGGGACGAACGTATTATTCGTTCTGACCGGATACGGGTCGTTCAACCAATGTCTCGGGTTCACAACCCAATGGCGGTACCATCTATGCGATGGGAGACATTCGGTATTTAGATGAGCTAGCGTTGTGCTAGAGGTAACATCTTCTCACAGAAGTCACTGCACTCATCCCGCTCATAACTCGCACGTGTGTTACAATCCAATAACACCGCGCTTTCTATTATATTATTGATATATTGAGGGCTCGCATATCAGCCCGTATCAGATGGTATTCTAGCTCGTCGGGCACGAGAAACGAGAACTCAAGTGAGTGCAGCGCGTAGATATCAATAATTTTGTGTTGACAGGTTGCGGAGCTCAAGCACATAAGGCGACGCAGTCGAATAATACGAATAATTGATATATCGCATATACCGCTGCAATAGCGAAGACAGTGCGCGAGATAATTGTCGCATTCGCAGGATCGCACATACAGCTGATCATCAAATTTACTGTACGAAAAGGTGTGCACGAGGCATTAAAATGCTCTATGGTCACATACGCGCACAGAATGATTTGCAGTTTTGAGAAATGTATATTGTACGACGATCATACATTCGCGAGATATCGATTCGCAGCTGAAAGCATGCGCGTCAATCACATGTTCTCGCATAAGTGATTCGCAATCAGAAGTATGCGCGGCAAGCACATACACGCGCATGGATGATTCGCAGTTGAAAATTACGCAGAATGAGATACGGCATAGAAATCATCGACGGATTTATGATCCGCGCACAAGTCGGCATAAGTCAGCGCTCGTATCATGCGCTGAGAAATGGCGACGATATATGCTTTTCATCAGCAGCGCGCTCGATTGCATAAATTTACATGCAGCGTGCTACGATCATCTTGCAATTTTACGATGATGATGTCAAAATATTGCTACGATCATCTGTGCATTACATGCTCGCGTCAATATACTATGCAAAACATTTGTATACTCGCAGAGATATTTTGGATGGACGCACGATTGATGCATGATCACCATAGTGCAGCATTTCACACTATATCATGATGGCTGCAGAGATATTACAAAATACTCATTGTCAGAAATTGTATACTTATTTGAATTGTTGTATACATCTTCATTATCTGCAGCAATATAGTGTGCAAGATATATGTGTACATCTTCATTATCTGCAGCAAAATAGTGTGCAGGATATGTGTGTATTGAGATTGCAATTATTGCAACACACACACACACACACTCATGCACTAATACTTCACTTGCAGCATTTTCTAACATGCAGCATTACATCACATATACACTATACTTAAATTGTGCATGCATCACCAGAACAGCTTGATCACGATACCAGCTGTAGTATATATATATCCAGTTTGATCACGTTAACAACTGGAACACTAGCATCTTTCAAATACTGAACATTGCACGAGCATTTTGCAGTGCATGCTAAGTTATATTAGAACCATGTTAGCATAAGGTGCCTGAAAGTAGTAACATCATAACTAGCTCGTCATGTCCCGGTGGAGCCGAGATGCTCTTCGGATCACATGCACGTTCTATGATGGATTACTGGATGGAATACTCACCAGAGCTACATGTAAAATCAACCAGCAACTCATTATTGTGAATGAGATTATTTCAGGATTACAATAACTTCTAACCTGATATATATCATGCTAGATTCATTCAGTACATGATATGCTGATTACCATCCTGCATGAAAATTATCTGGGAATATTGTAATACCAGAAGTTATCTTCCTGTAGGTGTGTAAAGTGAACACACACACACACTTTCAAAAGTAATAATCAGCAGTACTACACATTGCACACACACTGACATTTACTGTATATATTGACATTCACTGACTCAGAGTGAATTGGTCAACTATAATGTCTATTGTGTGCATGATAATATGGATACCATTCCACAAACACATGTGCGTGTGGAATGTCAGAGATGGCGATACATATGGGAGCAGGATAAGACAACATGCTGTAGGGCTGGATGGAGTTATCTCCAGACCCGAAGGCAGAATACTGTGCTCATTACAACAGCTGGTAACTGTTGAGCACAGTCCATTCACTCTCACACATCGCTGGAGCAACAACAACCACTATACTGCATTCTGACAAATGACTCAGTATTGATCAGCACAAAAGCATGTACCTAACCAGATCAGTACATACATATATTGAGCTGACATAGGTTGTTGTGGACATACACACACATATATATGTGTTGTGCTAAACTGCTTTGATTATAATCAAGCTATGTCCAGATATGTTTGAAATTTAGAGATATCATTTTGATATACTCTTAGAGCACAGTCATATGCTCAAACATATCATAGGTTGATAAGTTATCACTAAAGTGGATAATCCGCTTATAGTTGGTATACCTAAATATCATCAGGGAGTGCATTTACTTCCATGGGTTTCAAATCAGTAAAACCCACAGATATGATCAACCATAGATGTTGACATACAGGAATATTCACTTTTATGCCATGAAAATTGTCATGTGCAAAGGTGAAGTGAGTTGCAGTACTTCTGTACTTTGCAGCTTACACACACACAGAGATATATTACTATGGAAAACAATAAATAAGCCGAAAAACGGCCAAAATGGGTGAAATTCGTTTGCTATAGATTTGAAAATTGAAAATTCGACCCTATTTTATTTGATATTATGATTTTATACCTATTAAGGTATCAGAAAATCATGACGGCCATAGTCATATCTCGTGTAACACCCTAGATAGCAGGTGTGGAATATATAGGGGTGTACATATTGGCTGTAACGAAATGCATAAAAAGTTCACACGTTTGATTTCAAAATGAAAAATTCGGGTTGATTTCTTTTGCTGATCTGATTATTCAGCTATCAACAAATATTCCCTGATTTATGCAGCACTTGTAACAGCCTGTAACACCCCTAAAATTAAATGTGTGTGTCAAGGGTGTAACATACCTCCTGCAAATCACGTAACATTCAGTGTGACATTAAATGCAGTTTAGCTTAAAAACGTTTGCAAAATATTTATACTGCTTTGATTTAACCTATTTTAGGGTTACTAATACCAAGTAACACCCTAAACACACTGTTGGGGATATGGGCCACTGTAACGTAACATGCCCTAAATGCCACTTAAATATTGGATACACTTCGTGTTTGGCATAAATATATCATGCTGTAATCAGCACAGACATGATAATATTTCGGGCAGCAACCCGAAAACTGCAGGGCAACAACCCAAAAACTGCAGGGCTACAACCCAAAGACTGTAGGGTTGCAACCCTAAAACTGTAACAGCTGCTTCCTATAAGGAATGCATGCTATATATGAGGTAAAAGGGCAATTGACAACTGCCTTATGTTCACACTTCCTTGAGGGGGGAAGAAGGTGGACATATATACATAATTACCTCGTTATAATGTACAAATGTACTACATGTATGTAAACATACAGATATACTATACGTATAAACATAGATATATATATATACTATATATATACCACACACACACTCAGTTAGCTGAAGGCATCTTTTGTGTTGTGTTTTGTTTTTTTAGATGGTGGTATTCGAAGAGGAAGAACCAGAAATCCCAGCCATCAATCCAGATCCATCGACATGGTTTTTCGACATTCTAGGCCCCTATGATTCATTCAGCCGGTTCAAGGTTCCGAAGTGGATCGCTGGTTATGACAACACTCAAACCAGATTCGACCAGATAGGATATTTCGACAACATCAGTCGTATGAGGCCCGATATGAGCCGATATAGGGATCCAGCCAATGAACCGAAGGAACCAGAGACTGAGTACACAGAAGACAATCCTCCAATAGTCTTTACAGATCCTGACGATGATTCTGTTCCAGCACCAGCTCCACCCAGTTTGGTCCCAAAGGTGAAGATGACGCCACCTAGGGAATTCAAATCTGGACAGGACGCAGAAGTTTGGTTGGACACGGTGGACCGGTATTTTCAGTTCACCTATCCAGGAGTCAAGGATAAGGACCTGATCACAGTATTCCTGACTCTTATCCAAACCAATGACCGACACTATTTCCAGGTCGTGGCACAGCAACCGGATGCCACATATGAGATGGTCAGACGGATATTCCTCAGCCAATTTGGTAACCCTCATAAGAGATCAGTAGCCAAGAAACACCTAATGGCGCTACATCAAGGGAACCAAACCTTCTCAGACTATTTGCGCACGTTTACGTCACTGGCTGCTTTAGCAGCAGTTGATCTGAACGATGTGTTAATAAAGGACAGATTTGTCAGCGGCATGGATCCAGATCTCCGCAGACAGTTCCAATTAAGATTCCTAACAGAGCAAGAAAGGAATAATCTGTCGTGGCAAGAAATCACACATATACTGCTCGATTTGAATTATGTCGTTCATTCGAAGCAGTCAGAGACCCTTCACTATCGGGGGCAGAAGGAGCAGTCATCAGGAGGCCCAGTCAAAAAGGACAAGGACAGAGGGCGTGGCAAAAAGCCATATGACAAATCCAACAGGAATTGGAATCAGAACCAGAGTGGCAGTCAGAACTCCAATCAGAATCGGAGCAAAGGGAAAGGTGGAAAAGGCAAAGGCAAAGGGAAAGGAAAATCACAGAATCCTTCTCAGCCTTGCCAGCGTTGTGGTCGTACTAATCACGTCACAAAGGATTGTTTTTCCACCAAGACCCCAGATGGAAAAGATATCAAAGGCAAGCCACCAGCTCAGAATCCTTTCAGGAGACAGCAGCAACATAATCAGGGTGCTAAGGATGGGTCCGGCAAACTCATCAATACGATCAACACCTTGGTTAAGGAACTGAAGAGTCGGCACAGCATCAATGCAACAGTTGCAACTCCAGCTCCAGCTTCAGTTCCAGCTCCTCAGGGAAACTCTCAGGGTACTGCACAGGTACCAGTGTTGAGAGCACCCCCAAGGTAAATCAGCCTGAAGATGCCACTGAAGCAAGTGGCCGGGTTGAGAGTATCTCAGAAGAAGTCCTTTCCAGTCTGACATTACAGTTTCAGCAGATGGACACTCCCTCAGAGCACATCGCACAGATGCAGTCTCAGACAGCACAGCTGAAATCACAGAAGAAGCTGTTGTTGTACAAAGGGAAAGTATATGGACAGAGTACTCACATATTGGTAGATCCAGGAGCTACATCGTCTTTCATTGACAGACAGTTCGCTGCTCAGCTTGGTATAGCACCCACAGATTCTTCATCGTTTTCAGTGGGATTGGCTGGAGGAAGCCAACTACCATGCACATCCTATCTTTCCAAGGCTACATTTACGCTGGGTAAGTATAAGGATACAGAAGATTTCTACATCATTGACATGAAACCATTCACTGTCATTCTGGGTCAAGATTGGTTGGAGAGGAGAAATCCACACATTGACTTCCAGACCAAAAATCTGACGATCACTAGGAAGCATTCATCAGGCTCCAGTATTCGCACAGTATTATCCAGAGTTGAACAGACTCCAGGCTCAGATGACCTTCCTGAAATGGAATTGGTCAGCGCCACCACCATGAGAAAGCACCTGCGTCGTATTCGATCCAGTGGTTCGGCTGAAGAGGCCATGGCTTATCTCTCCTTTCTCTCAGAGGTCGATGGTGAACTGGTCTTCACAGCATCAGACTCAGACACCACTATGGAAAACCCAGAGGTCACAGCAGCACGTGATCAAATGAGGGAAGACTTTTCAGACATATTCCAGGAGGATCTTCCAGCTGGTCATAGGCCAGAACGGTTTGAAGGTGGTTATCATAGAATCAACATTGAACCTGGGCACAAGCCGCCATCGCAGCCAGTACGTACCATTCCAGTGCCCATGATGGAAGAGCTCAAACGACAGATCATCAAATATGTCGACTTGGGTATCCTTCGTCCGTCATCATCTCCATATGGATGTCCTATCATTTTCGCTCCTAAGCCAGGTGGGAAGTGGAGGATGTGCTGTGATTATCGAGCCCTTAATAACATCACAATTAAGGACACGTATCCATTGCCACCTCACGACACCCTTCTTGAACAGCTAAAAGGTGCACGATGGTTTAGCACATTTGACTTCAATCAGTTTTTCCATCAGATCCCTATACATCCAGATGACATTCACAAAACAGCTATTCGCACCAGATACGGTTCCTATGAGTGGACAGTTATGCCTTTCGGATTGACTAATGCTCCTGCAACAGCTCTACGTGTAGGAAATCGGGCATTTTTCGACTTCATCCATCGGTTCCTTGTCATTTTCATGGACGATACCATCGTATACAGTCCGGATTTTGACAGCCACGTGAGTCATGTCCGACAGTTTCTCCAGCGTTGCAGAGCACACCAGTTCTTCATCAGGCCTTCCAAGGTGGAGTTGTTCGTCAGATCTATAGACTTTATCGGACATCACATCTCTGAAGCAGGCTTGTCCATCATCGAAGACAAAATCCGAGCAGTCATGGCAATTCAGCCTCCAGTGTCTTATGGTCCTACCGTTGGAAAGCAGCCTCTACGCCGTATGGCTAAAGATGGCAAGTCATCCCTTCGGTCATTCTTGGGCATGGTCGGTCAATTCAGGAGATTCATACCAAAGTTCTCCAAGATTGCCGAGCCGCTCAATCGTCTCCTTAAAGATAATGCAGAGTTTGTCTGGGAATCTGAGCAGCAGCAGGCATTTGATAACCTCAAAAGTGCCATCTGTAACGCTCCAGTACTACAGCTTCCAGATCAGAAACTGCCATCTATTATTGGCTACTGCCCAAATTCATGGTCCTACCACAAGGACCAATGGGCAATTGCGGTTTCGATCACTAAATCGACTATTTGAGGCACAGGCAACATTTGCGCATGATATTTATGAGTTAAATGAATTTTATTTCTTATAGCGGCGGCCCCCATGAGACTTTAGGTGTTCGGTTGAACGACACGCTTTAGGGGTGTAATTTCACCAAAAGCTTGAAGAGAATGGTGGTCCTACCACAAGGACCACCGTTATTTTGAGTATTAGGAGTCACATGGGGGGCTCACAGTGATGCTCATGGTTATACATCTTGAGTTTATGACCAAATAAGAGAACTGAATCGGTTACTTCGCACCCTCATCATCATTTCCGCTCTATTTCAGCATGGCGCATGTTCAACACAATGCAAATTCCGAATTTAGTGAATTTCGGACTTTAGAAATTGGCATTCATCCATTCTAAAATGTACACGCCAGTCGAAAAATAAGATATTTGGATGATGTTAGACTTTCAGAAATTCGCAATACATATATACTTGAAGATTTAATGCGCCGCACACACCAACCTTGCGATATATGCCCTCTAGCAAGCAATTATGATGGCTGGATGGTCAGCTCGCGTGACCACTGTTTTAGGGGGGAAACCAACGAGCCAATATATTAGAGGGGAAGCCAACGAGCCAACGAGCCAATATATGCATTCCAACCGGGCCTACCGCCCAAATATGATTGGGACATATGTATATGTTCAATTGGATGGTATCCGCGCAGGTGTAGTGTTGATATATGATTAGTAAAAAATTATTGAAGATGAGTCACTAATTTGCCACATTTCGAAATTTCCAAAAAAATCCGTTTTGAAAAATTTGAGTGTAGAGGTTTGAAATGCGTTCGTCATGGATATATGGGATGGATATAGGCCAAACCAGCGTTCGAATAAATTAATATAGGACCTATATATACCACCTTTCATTGGTTAGACACCACAAATCACGGGAGATGGCCAATTAAATTATCGGAACAATGGTCCTCGTGGTAGGACCAAATCGTCGATTTGGTCCTACCACAAGGACTGCGGGGCAGTAGCCATTATGGAGGTCGATGGATCAGGCACACACGTTGGTCAAGTGATACTCCAGGATCAAGGAAAAGGTATGAAGCCATGTGGCTATCACAGCGTCACTCTATCCGATACACAGAGACGTTGGCCTATTCCTGAGATCGAGCTATTTGCCATTGTGGAGGGCTTCCGATTCTTTCGCCACATCTTGTTGGGAGCTCCTGAGACTATTGTACGCTCAGATCATCAGCCACTGGTTTATTTCCAGTCCAAATCCACACTGAGCCCCAAACAGGCAAGGTGGTTGGATGAGCTCTCCGAGTACAACTTCCGTATAGAGCATATTGCTGGCGATAAGAATAAGGTTGCAGACGCACTCACTCGTATATCTGCACTTTTTGAACTCACTGATTGTCTTCAACACATAGACATCAGCGAAGTCATGCCATCTGCAGATCCTACATTCATTACTCTTATATCTTCTTCATCAGCTCATCAGCTACACGACATCATTATATCCGAATATGATCGTGATACATTTGCACAGACTATTTTGGCTAAGCTGACATCATCGACTTCATCACAGTCAGTCAGCAGCTACAGCTTCGAGCTCATTCAGGGGTTGATCTATCGTAAGACCATATATGGCAGACAGCTGTACATTCCACCTACAGCTAAAGTCCCCACAGATGACGGTGAGATCACACAGCTTCGCCACATTCTCCTTCATGAGTGCCACTCAGCCACTATTTCTGGTCATGTAGGCAAAAATCGCATGCTTCATCTTCTGCGTAGCCGATATTATTGGCCAGGAATGACAACAGCAGCCATCAAGTACATTCGGGAGTGCCCCGTTTGTCAGCGCCAGAAAACGAGGCGACACAAGCCTTATGGTCAAGCACATATACGATATAGTGTGCCTAAGACAAAATGGCTAGATGTATCTCTTGACTGGATTACTGACCTGCCTATCACCACTAATGGGCACGATAGTATATTTGTGGTAATGTGCCAATTCTCTCATCGCTGTCATCTCATTCCCTTCAGCATGACCTGGACAGCTCAGCATACTGCTTCTATATATATGCAGCATATCTTCAAGCTCCATGGTCTTCCGAGGAACATCATCTCAGATCGAGACCCCAGATTCACCTCTACATTCTGGCAAACACTGTGGAAATCTACTGGTACGAGATTGTCCATGACGTCCTCACACCATCCACAGTCGAATGCAGCCAATGAGAGGAGCCATGCCTTCATAGAGGATATCCTCAGGTACTTTTCAAATTGTTGATTCATGATTCGATTTCACCATCCTCTGGTTTATAAACTGATTAGGTGGTATTTTTTTTCATCCACAGGTGTTGTTGCAATGATACTTCAGCCAATTCGTGGGAAGACAAGTTGCCTCTGGTTGAGTTTGCAATTAACAACACAGTTTCTGCATCAACTGGTTATTCACCATTCTATCTCGACTCGATGGCGCAACCACTTTCGCCTCATGATCTGGTAATCACTATTCCGCCAGAAGCTCCTGTTCCAATACAAAGAGCTATTCGAGATCATTTTGACCAGTACTCGGCTGTACATGCCAACGCGGTAGACAACATTTCCCGAGCAGCAGAAATTAGCCAAGCCAGATTCAATAAGACTCACATGCCTCGGCAATATGCAGTTGGGCAGAAAGTTCTTTTACGGACCGAGTTTATTCAATGGACTGGTTTGACAGAGGCAGGCAGACACTTTAAGCAGCCATATATTGGGCCGTTCACCATATCCAAAGTGCTTAGCCATGGGCGTGCATACGAGTTAGATTTCGGAGACCTCGATATCCGTATTCATCCGGTACAGCCTGTATCCAGATTAGAGCTGTACAATGACTCGATCCAAGCACATTTGCCTCTGCCACAGATGATCAACGAAGAAGGGCAACCACTGTTTGAGATATCACATATACTCTCAGATAAGATCACTAGAGGTGTCAAGTACTATTTAGTGCGATATGCAGGCTACGGCCCTGAGCATGACACCTGGGTCAAAGCCACAGAGCTGACCAATGCAGCAGACATGATAGCTGCCTATGAAGGCTAAACATTATATTAAGCCTGATGCCCTTACTTCTTGTAATATATACTAATACATGTCGATCATCTATATACCTTGCTCTTAATGTTTTATCATTATGTCGCATAGAAGCGGGAAATTGATCCTTCCTTGCTAAAGGTGTAGTGAGCCTTGTACAAAATCATACCCTTGCACAGATACGCACACATGCGAGATATCATATCTGTGGATAAATAAAAACTGCTTAATGCTACCTTTGCCAAGACCGTGGTTAGTCATCGGATTCTATGGCCAGTCGTCCGAAGCTACCGGAGACATCGACTGTGGTAGACGGAGTTGTGATCCTAAGTTATGCCTGACAAACATAACTAAAATAAATTTCACATTAGTACGTGGCGAATCCATTCTCACTCAACGCGATAGATGTTCGTCAAAGCGTGCGTACTGGACCAATAATTCAAGAGTAAGCAAACCGGGTAAAGGATTATAAGTCCAATCCCGTTAAGCAGCGCCACTCTGTTTGCATTAAAACAAGCCCCCGGTGAAATAACTCCGGAAACATCCAAAGGGCTCCCCATGACCCCCTGTGAACCGCCGAAGTTGCTTCAAGAGGGGAGGAAGGGTTGGGTGCACAATATATAACAACTGTGGAAACGAACAGCAAACGATCAGTTGTATATATAAGGCCGAGAATCGTTCGATTAATGAGAAATTGTTAATTCGTGGGATCATCGTTCGCAAAAGCGTCGACAGCTAGCGCAAATAATCCGTAACGTACACCTCGGATACTTTGAATCGTCACTCTGACGCACGATACGTGTGGATCAATCAGTAATCCAGCGTCAATCTGTATCACGAAACGCAATTCATTGAACCTTGAAACGTCACTCTGAAATACGATACGCAATTCAAAGGGGGCTACATGGCTACTACCCAAATTCATGGTCCTACCACAAGGACCAATGGGCAATTGCGGTTTCGATCACTAAATCGACTATTTGAGGCACAGGTAACATTTGCACATGATATTTATGCGTTAAATGAATTTTATTTCTTATAGCGGCGGCCCCCATGAGACTTTAGGTGTGTGGTTGAACGACACGCTTTAGGGGTGTAATTTCACCAAAAGCTTGAAGAAAATGGTGGTCCTACCACAAGGACCACCGTATTTTGAGTATTAGGAGTCACATGCGGGGCTCACAGTGATGCTCATGGTTACACATCTTGAGTTTATGACCAAATAAGATAAGTGAATCGGTTACTTCGCACCCTCGTCATCATTTCCGCTCTATTTCAGCATGGCGCATGTTCAACACAATGCAAATTCCGAATTTAGTGAATTTCGGACTTTAGAAATTGGCATTCATCCATTCTAAAATGTACACGCCAGTCGAAAAATAAGATATTTGGATGATGTTAGACTTTCAGAAATTCGCAATACATATATACTTGAAGATTTAATGTGCCGCACACACCAACCTTGCGATATATGCCCTCTAGCAAGCAATTATGATGGCTGGCTGGTCAGCTCGCGTGACCACTGTTTTAGGGGGGAAACCAACGAGCCAATATATTAGAGGGGAAGCCAACGAGCCAACGAGCCAATATATGCATTCCAACCGGGCCTACCGCCCAAATATGATTGGGACATATGTATAGGTTCAATTTGATGGTATCCGCGCAGGTGTAGTGTTGATATATGATTGGTAAAAAATTATTGAAGATGAGTCACTAATTTGCCACATTTTGAATGTTCCAAAAAATCCGTTTTGAAAAATTTGAGTGTAGAGGTTTGAAATGCATTCGTCATGGATATATGGGATGGATATAGGCCAAACCAGCGTTCAAATAAATTAATATAGGACCTATATATACCACCTTTCATTGGTTAGACACCACAAATCACGGGAGATGGCCAATTAAATTATCGGAACAATGGTCCTCGTGGTAGGACCAAATCGTCGATTTGGTCCTACCACAAGGACTGCGGGGCAGTAGCCATACATCCTAAGAACTGTAAGGCATTAGCCTATAAGGCATCATGCTAAGGTGAGGGACTAAAGTGGACTCAGTTCCCCCCAAAATCCTAAAACACCACGAGGGACGCCTCAAATCGGTGTAAGAAGACTGGTACCAGCATAAGCAACAACAACAATGACATCAAAGACATATACAAAGGTATGCCCGTTGTGAGGTCACAACTCTTTTAAGAGGGGAGATCTGTCAGGGTCATGACCGGTGACATATGTGTCATACATGTCATACGTGTCATACCTGTCAGACATGTCATACCATGTCATGTCATGTCGAGTCATGTCATATATTATAATGACAGACAGTCGTTAGTACGGTCGACTATGACTGTACATGTCGTCAGATGATAAGTCACATCATCTGTCATTATTCAAGGAAAGACTTGAATGACACCTGTCATCGAGAGTTCGTATGTCGAACTCGAAGATGGCAAAGCAAGATACCATCTTGAAGTAACAAACAAGAAATCATCTTCGCTTCAAGCATGTGCGGAACAAGCATGCGCAGTATTATTCGTTCTGACGATACTGGTCGTTCAACCAATGTCTCGGGTTCACACCCCAATGGCGGTACCATCTATGCGATGGGAGACATTCGGTATTTAGATGAGCTAGCGTTGTGCTAGAGGCAGCATCTTCTCACAGAAGTCACTGCACTCATCCCGCTCATAACTCGCACGTGTGTTACAATCCAATAACACCGCGCTTTCTATTATATTATTGATATATTGAGGGCTCGCATATCAGCCCGTATCAGCAGAGTTCACCGGAGTTGAAGAGGTTGTCAGTGTCAAAGATGTCCAACCAGAACCAGAGTCCAGAAGTCATAATCCAGAACCAGAGTCCAGAGACCAGTGTCCAGAACTGGAAGCCAGAATCATAATCCAGAAGCCAAGACCAGAAGCCAGAGGCAGAAGAAGATTCGTAGAGCAAAATCAGGAATCCCGAAAATTGAAAATCTGAACTCAAACCTGCCGACGACCACAGAAGGAAAAGGATAACAGGACCACAGGAGCAAACGGTACGGCAAGGCAGACAGACTGTTGGCAGTCACCCCAGTGGGATGCACTGCTGCGGTGAATTCAGGGCCTCGATCGAGCACCACCGAACCCTGCACCGCTGACACACATGCAAGACACATGAGTGCGGGCAGGGCTAGAGATGCAAAAGATGCTAGATATACAGGGCCGATATATATCTATTTGTCGTTATACCCCAATATAGGGTTTCGATATCAGAACGGTCGGATTCATAAGATAAAAGAGATAAACATATACCTGACTTTAAGTTCAGGGATTAGGTTTCGGCCTACGAGTGACGGTCACCCAGACTACTCTAGGATGAGGCAGGTGACATATTTTAGGTGTCACTGTGCCAAATCCAGCACACCACCTAGTGTGGGGACCAAACTAGGTAGCCGAAACAGGAAACACATGCCTACCGAGAGGCAGAAAAGTCAGTGCTAGTGGGTCAGGAGGCACTGTGCTCATACTGGCCAGGCCCCCTCTCCCGAACAGGCAGTGCAGCAGCTGTGCCACTACTTTCTACTGCCGAATTCTGATACACTGAAAACCCGAAACAGCGCCCATCTTGGGGCAACCTGCACCCACAGCATCTCAAACTGAAGGCAGGTTAATCTCAAGCACGTCAGCACTAGCCACTTCCACTGTCAGGGTCATGACCGATGACATATGTGTCATACATGCCATACGTGTCATACCTGTCAGACATGTCATACCATGTCATGTCATGTCATGTCGGTCGTGTCATATATTATTATGACAGTCGGTCGAGTCATATATTATTATGACAGTCGTCAGTACGGTCGACCATGTCTGTACCTGTCGTCAGATGATAATGTCACATCATCTGTCATTATTCAAGGAAAGACTTGAATGACCCTGTCATCGAGAGTTCGTATGTCGAACTCGAAGATGGCAAAGCAAGATACATCTTGAACATCAAGAACCATCTTGGCTTTAAGCATGTGCGGAACACGCATGCCCCTACAGATCTGCAACCCTTGGGAAAGCTTTCCATAGGCATGGAAACGGGTGAAAACCCTATGGAAAAGCCCTATGGAAAAGGGAAAATGGATACTGGAGGTTATCTCGAAAACAAAATTTTTGAGTTTCCATCCCTATACTCACCCTTGGGAAGGTTTTCATTATTTTCCAGGGCATTCCATAGGGTGATTGTGCTTTCCATAGGGTTTTCCAAGGCATTCCATAGGGATGATTGTGGCGTCCATACCTATGGAACGTTTTCCATAGGGATGGAAGGAATCGTATGGAAAATATCGTATGGAAAACCCTATGGAAACCCAATGGAAAGTCCTGGAATATCAAGCGTTTTCCGTACCTATGTCATCCCTATAGCATTCCTATGGAAAGCCGTATGGAAAACCCTGTGGAAAAACACACGGATATGTTCCATCCCTATGATCACCCTATGCTGGCCCTATGGAACCTAATAGGTCATACCTATGGAAATCTTTTCCCCAGGCATGGTACCCCTTGGGAAACCTGTTTCCATACGGACGGTGTACCTATGGAAGCGAATTCCATAGGCATGGTATCCCTTGGGAAGCAATCTTCCATACGGTCGATATACCTATGGAACATTTTCCACAGGTATGGTATCCCCTGGGAAAGATCTTTCCATACGGACATTATGCCTACGGAAGACGGGCCCATACACTTAGCGTCCCTTGGGAAATAGGTTTCCATACGGCCGACATACTTATGGAAAGGTTTTCCACTGGGTGGCTCACCTTTGGGAAAGATTATTCCATAGGATGGCTATACCTATGGAAACACAATTCCATACGTGCTGTATACTTATGGAAAGGTATTCCATACGGATATTATACGTATGATTCCGTTAACAGCATCAGGAGTATACCTATGGAAACGCTTTCCGTAGGGTGACCCGCCCTATGGAATTCATATTCCATACGGTTATTATACTTATGGAGAGCATTTTCCACAGGTGTACTATACCTACGGAAAGCTTTTTCCCCAGGGATACCATGCGTATGAAAACCGTATATTATAGGTATGGAAAACATCTTTCCCTACGTATGTTATCCGTATGGAAACTATTTACTATAGGCATAGTATAGGTATGGAACCAGTAGATATATATGGTTTCCATAGGCACGATATAGGGATAATATCGGGATGCTATACGTATGGAACTTAATTAATATTTACTTTCCATAGGCACAGTAGTGGGGCAGTATAGGGATACTGTACGTGTAGCACTGACTGTGTAGCATACATATTGCACATTAGCAACATGCAGTGTGTTCACTATGTTTCCACTATGCGAGATAAACAAAATACTCGAGCATCTTTACTACGATTAACATGTATCTAGCTAGGCAGAAAGGAATACGAATGGGACTATCAAATTTTATCATACCAACGAATACACAAAATTATGTTCTACTCGTGCACTTTCTATTTACAATACGCAAAATAATGTTCTTCTCGTGCTCTTTCTATTTACAAGATGCCAACCTAAACGTTGACGTTGTACTCGAGGCCGTCGATTTTCTCCATCTCGCTTCGCTCCAAAACAACCGATCTAAAATGGAAAGTAAAGAGCCAACACTTAGTAAAAAAGCGGAAACGCACAAAAGAATATTCCATTGAAAACATAAAGGACTTATCAACCTAGAATGTTTGAAGGGATGCTTGAAGTTGACGTTGTACTCGAGGCGGTCGATTTCCTCCATTTCGCCCTCCTCGAAAACAGCCAATCTGAAAAGGAAAGTAAAGAGCCAACACTTAGTAAAAAGCATCCCTATGATCACCCTATGTCCACCCTATGCTCACCCTATGCCCAATTCACAATTGCCTTGCATCCTATGTTGACCCTATGCCCACCCTATAGCCGCCCTATATCCACCCTGTGCCCACCCTATGCTCACCCTTTGGAAAGTATGTGTTGCAGGTACGGCGAGCTTCTGAAAATTTATAGCATCCCGATTGGCAGGAAACAATTTGTTTTCCTCAAAGTAAGATGGTTTCCATTGAAGGCAGCATTTCAAGATACCGTGGCGAACAATATGATGTTGAGGTCGGACTTGCCATGGGACCTTTCCGAGGTTTTCATCCAAGCATTTGAGATTGAGTGCTTGGTGTGCATTGTACCCATTCCATGGAACTTTGACCGGTTCATCACGACCAAGAGAATTCCAGCTGGACGACCTGATGCAAATAGGTTGGTATATTATCTCGGCGAGCACAAACTCGGTTTCAATGATCCACCATGGAGATATGATAAAGACAAGATGATGCTCATACTAGATAGGCATGTAGATTTTGTGGGCGACTGACATGACGAATAACTTGTTCATTTCATAGATGGAATTATTCTGTATATTAATATGTATATATGTAGTAAA
>LGRX02009740.1:0-25758 GCA_001247695.2 Cymbomonas tetramitiformis | reverse complement strand
CTCCATGGGTGTCGGGGTGGTCAAAAGCGAAGACCTTCATTACTCGGTACGTATGATGGTGGATCTGGATGGTGGAGTGGCTACTGGTTATTCCTGGTAGCTTGTGGCTTGTTGTGGAATCATTAGCTTATTATGGTGGCAGTAGCAAGCTTGCAACGGGAGAGGGGAAGGAAAAGAGAGGGGAAGGGAAAGTGCGAGGAAGCGCGCCTCGTTAATGTGTGGCATCTCGGACTTTCACCGAGATCTCCAAACCAAGGGTTTAGCGCTCTGTTTTAGGTAACGCCACTTGCACTCTGCAGGAATCTGAAGCCAAATGCTATCGCATATCTTTGAGGAATGGAAGGTGGAATGGGGGTGGCACGAATGCAGATGAGGCACCGTGACAAGTTTCACAAGTACCTATGGATGACAAAAGGGCCACGGCAGAAGATTGTTAATCCGTTGGTGGTATGGGGGCTCTTCGAAGACGAGATGCTCAGCCTGAGTAAGGGTCAGACAGTGGACGGAGCAGCTTTTGTGGTGCACGATGCGTTCCTCAAGAAATCTTACCAGCTGACCGTGATCCTGGGAATGGTGTATGCCGACTCCGTTATGCGGATAACGATGGGCAGGTTCATGGGAATTAGCAGTTACCGCGCCGATCCGTACAGTCTGTTTGAGGGAACTGTTGGTCCGGGGGGGCGAGGGATGTATTTCCGGGGCTATTTCAAGGAAGTGGAGCAGCAAGGATGGACCAACTCTAAAGGGTCAAAGAAGGTGTGGGCGGACGATGTCGATGCAATGATCACTAAGCAGATGCACGCCTCGATGGTGGCGAGCACAGAATCGGGCGCCGAACCAGCACACGCCACAGGGAGACACGGACGAGGTGCCTTGGAGCGCATTCCGTACTTTGACCCGATGCACGCATAAGCCCACCCATTCGCACATTGTGTGTTGTACGGGAATGTAAAGAGGTGCCTCAAGCTCTGGTTTGGCAAGCTGAGCAACAACACGCACCCTAGGCTGGTTCTGCCGAAAGCGATTGTTGATGATATCCAAAGCCGGGCAGCCCTCATCCAACCGCCTCACGACATAGGCCGCCCGTACCATTGCGTGGTGAAGTACTTGGGTGCGTACACGTTCAGTCTTCCCTGCTCATTATTTCAGAAAGAGGCTCAAACGCACTGATGATAGCCGCGTTTGGCGCTCTGTTTGAGCTACTGCCACGAACGAATTGCAACCTGACGAAAACTGTCGCCAAAAAGATAGGGTTGCCAAGTGTGCCTCCATCTTTTCTGCTTTTCGATGAGAAGCTTCCATCGAAAAGAAGAAAAGATGGAGGCACACTTGGCAACCCTATCTTTTTGGCGACAGTTTTTGTGAGGTTGCAACTCGTTCGTGGCATTAGCTCAAACAGAGCGCCAAACGTTGTGCTTATCTGAAATGACTCGCGACATGTGCAGGGTACGTGAGGGTGCGGCTGTGCCTGACCTATCCATGAACAAGCGCAATGGTGTTTGTCGTTATGGGGAGTGCGTGTGCTGTTGTGTTAGTTTGTGTAAATCGTACCCGGGGAGGGGTGTTGGGGGGCAGGTATGTGGACCATGGAGGATTTCCTGAATTTCGTGGTATACTACTCACCTTGGTGTTTGGCGATCTGCTGGTCCATTGGAACATGGTCATGGAGGCTGCCTGACAACACCTGCGGCGGGCGGTGTTGCATTACACGCGAGGGATGGTAACAGCAGATAGCCCCCTCACGGAGACGGAGGTACGGCGGGCGCGGGAGGTGGCAAAGGAGCATTTGTGGGAGCACGCCGCGATCATGGAAGATAAGGGCCCGGCGAAGATGCTTACATTCAACATGCGTCTGGCGGTGGTGCACCTGTTCCGGCAAGAATACTATCTAGGGGATGTGGGTGCGGCCATGGAGTTCTGGGTGGAACGAGGTATTCAGCGGGCGAAAGAAATCGTGAAAGACTCTCACGTCAAGAACAAGCCTGTGGAGGCCATCATGAATGGGACGTGCGAGAAGCTCGCCCTGGAGGCATATGTAAGCTTTGCATCCAACAATGCGCTCCCTACCGGAGTTAGCCAACGAGCTTTACCCCGGCCAAGCAGCGGTCTCGGTTGGGCTTGTGGACCCAGCCGCGGAGGCTAAGACATCTCCTTGCTATTTCATGGGTAGCGGCAGGCGCGTAGCTCACGACGCACCCGTCCTCGCAAGCTGCTTAGCACAACTGCAGCATTTGGTTGGCATGTTGCACCCCCGGCAGCAGGGCGCACAGGCATTATGCACGTGCGATATCATTGTGTACTTGAGGATGTCCCCGAATCTGGAGGAATTCACGTCTTCCTTGTACACGAGGGCGGAGAAGCGAGTCTCCTACCACGTTTCCATCTCGGACACTGGCTTCGGGAACATGCTCCCGACTGGGCTGGACTCCCTATCAGAATTCCCATATGCGAAGGTCCTTGCATACTACCTGGTGATAGACACCGAGAGCCAGCATACGGTGTGCCGTTTGGCCAGTTTGCGAGCGTACCGTCAGGTAGAAGATGCATATATGGAGAACCAAGGAGTCGCTGTGCTCGCCAGAAATGATTACGTAGAGCTGCTACTGCCATGCGCGCTCATCGGAACGAAGGCATTATTCGTTGAAACAAAGAGTAAAGACACGGGCGACAACCTCTACCATGCGGTGCACCTGCTGCGTGAGATCCAAGGCATTCATTGATCCCCTTCCGCGCTTCGTTCAGGTAATAAGAATGTGAACTTTCCTGTGGTATCGTACGTGCCATTTTCTCGTAGGCTGCTCGAAAAAGTCACAAGCGGCAAGGGGTGTAAGTTACTGAGAATCTGGGGCGGGATGCGCAGCTTCCAGGCCTTCTCACAACTGCAACAGCGAGCAGTCCCCGACGTTCCCAACGGTGCTGCAGATCTATCTACGGCAGCAGAATCATTCGCCTGTCACTCTGCACGTGTATGTCACAAAGCCACGTGGGTTATACTACATACATAGATAGATAGTTAACTGGAAGCTGGATGGAATGGGTTGCATCCCATAGTAGTGTACGTACCCAGCTGCTGACTGCTTGATTGAAGGGTTTTAGGGTTTAAACCCTAAATATGGAACCAGTCACAATGTTACATTTGTAAATATCTGTGCGATGGGAAGCATTGTCCTGCCTACACGTGTCTTCTTAACAGCCAATTACGTGCATGCATGTGTATACAATCTTTAAATATCTAGCATATAGCTTTCTTACACGTGTGCATATCTCCGACATTCCAGCCAATCACGTGCTTACATTTGGATAATATTCTTAAGTTTTCTTAAGTTATCCTTGAGCCATGTGGACAATATCCTCCTACCAAGAAGCTTCCACGTACTTACATTTTCTTAAGTTCTCTTAAGTATAATTCTTAAGTATACTGTCGGCCAATAGCTAATTACCCCGATTTAAATATGCATAGTGTGGGTTTATATCGAAAACTTAAGAAAACTTAAGAAAAACTTAAGAAAACTTAAGAAAACTTAAGAAAACTTAAGAAAGTACTTGCAGTAGTGTTGGCAACGGTGAATTCCCCGACGAGCCTGTATGACAGGTTGTGGGAATTCATGGTTGGCGACGCGCCAGCTCGGGCCTGGAGTGAATGCCCAATTGCAAAGTGTTGTTTTGTTCTGCTGGAACGGTATCACCTAACAGGGTGCCGAACCTCTTCGTGAATATATTTAAAAAACTTGCCCTCCAATGCCACACCCACATCTCAAACCCAAAATCCCTCACAACACCCCACTCTCAACCACAGCAGAGATACACCGCCATTTCAGCACCCAGCAATACCCCAACGCCCCGCCAGCCCTTACATTGCCGCCCCTCGTTCATAATCGCGACATGCACACAACATCACCGCAATTGCCGAAGAGCGGCCAAACCCCCAAGGAGGTGCACCGCATCCCTGACGAGATGCTGGAGGCTGCGGGACCGCGTCCTCACCGTCTCCAGGGTCATACCCCGCAGCAGACCCCTTAACGTCGCCGTCGCAAGAGTCGGTCTCCGACTCGGCATGCATGTACCGCACCGCGAAGTCCTTGCCCTCAGCCGTGATCGAGAGTCCCCCCATCTGCGCGATCCGGTCCGCAAAGCAGACGTCGGGCTCGTGCGCGTGCACGGGGTCCACCGGCATCATGTCACCGTCGTCGAACGCCTCCGACTCGTCCGGGTAAACATGCGTGATTGCCGCCGGCGGTGGCGCCGGCGGTGCGTCCTCGCGGACATGCGTGCAAGCGGCAGCCGAGATCCCGCCTGCCACACCACCCACTGTGAAGCCTCCCATGTGGGTGGCAGGCTGGCAGTAGGGCAGGAAGTCCTGCAACGCACCGTCCTCCCGCTCCGGCTCGAGCCCGAAGGCACATGCCGAAACGCCGTCGAGCATCTCCGGCTTGCCCCCCGTCAGAAGGCAGAGCGCATCGAACCGCTCGCCGTCGTGCTCGTGCATGGCCGTCTGGAACTGCCCCGCCAGTAAATCGTTCTCGATGTCACCGAGGGAGAAGCTGTGGAAGCTTCCCCCAGCGCCGTGCTTGCCGCCGTCGCGGTGCCAGTGGCGCATCTCGTCCTTCTTGCACGTTGAATTTTGGCAGAACGGAATGAAGTCCCCGCTGCCTTTGTGAAAAGCAACGCGCTTCCTCCCTTGCGACTGCGGCCAGTTTCCCCCCGTCGGGAGGTCATCTGCCGCAAAACGAACAACGGAGCCGCCTCCTCCGTGGCCGATCTTGTGCTTGTCCGCTCGCGGGGCAAATCCCCGCCCGCTGACCTTGTCCGTGAGGACCTTCAGCTGCCGCTTCACGTCGAGGATGATGGCCGTGAGGTCGGACAGCTGCGAGGTGTCACCGTGAGTGGCCACGGCCGCCGCGGACAGGGTGAACGAGGCAGTGTGCGTACTGGCCGCGACGCGTGTCGGGCGTAGCACTCGAGGACCCATTGCTGAATGGTGAGGAGGTCCACGGCCGCCCGCTGCTGGTGCGTGAATGAATCGACACCGCCGGCGCGTAGAATCCAAGGTCCAGCGCCGCGAAGAACAGCTCCTTCACCTCGTCATCGTCGAGAGTGTTGCGCCTCTTGGCGGACCGCAAGGCCGCGTTGAAATCCGTGATGGACTCGGACGGGTCGGTGTAAGCCTTGAAGCGGACGCCAAGGAGGTCCGATGTCCCCTGAAAGGGTGCACCGGAGTCCAGCAGTCGCCGTGCGAGCTCCAGGAGGGCTCGCTTGCCGTCCAACGGGTGCAATGTCGCGGAGGCCTCGAGCCAGTCACCCGCCGGAGAGGTGGGACACACGATGAGCTCGAGCGTTGAGAAAAGAAGCTTGTTGGCCTCGGGACGGACGGCCAACGTGGAGTCCTCCAAGTCGAAAAGAGGTGCAAACAAGGCGTCCTCCGCCTCGAATGCCTCCTGGAGAGCAGGCACCAACTTGGAGAGAAGCACCTGCGCATTGGACTCCGTTCCCGTGAATCGGTCATGCTTTTCACGGAAACATTTCCGGATCACGTGCTTCGCCACGCTCTCGTCGAAGCGCTCACGGGTGAGCGAGCGAACACCCGCCAAGAAAACAGCCTGGGCGGAGTTCGCAGCCGGAACACCAGTCGGTGCCGGCGTAGCCGGCGTGACGGAATTACGGGCAGCAGCGGAGTCGAAAATCGTAGCTAAGGAGCGTCGGCGAGACGCCATACTCGAGGTCAATCTAGTCGCAACCATGGTAAAAGAGACTGTAGAGACGAAGTGAGGGAAAATGGGACGAGGTGCGGAAGGAGCGGCGGCCAAAAGTCGTAATGCGGTTGTCGAGGAAAGCAAGGGAAAGCTGTGGCGTAAAAATCTCCCCACGTGCATGTGGATGCAGAGTGACGCGGCCAAGGAAAGTGGTGTCGGATCCGACCAAAATTTCCAACGTCAACCAACGCGAAGCGAGGAAAATGAAGTCCGCCTCGTGCACAAGCCTCCCGTAAATCCAATCAACCAGGCATCAGCTAGGCCATACCGCTCCGCCGCGCCTCTAGTGGAGCCCCTCACTCCATCTCAAGCGTCGTTGTTTAGCCAGACATGGCTAGAATTCGCAGTGTCTAAACAAAGAGTGCGTGGGGCCAAACCTGTTGGATATACCCCTAGGACTCGGGATATATTCACTCAGTGATAGGTTTTCTCAGAATGTAATAAAGTTGATAAGTTAACCCGTTATATGGGCATAAACAGTTAGGGTTCAGGTGAGCGGGTGACAGTCATCGACACACTACTATAGGAAGAGTCACAAAGTAAACGGTGTGACTATTCCAGCAACGATGTGACGTCGCGATTTCGGGTCACGATGTCACGACCTGGTCATGACATCCTTCCCACCCAGTGTTCAATAGGCTTTATTATCTCGCCATAGTAGCCTCGATTTGGGAACCACTATGTTCAGGTACTGTCAACCTTGTTTGTTTGTTTCGGGGGTGTTTGGTGAAAGGCTTGTTGCTGAATAACTTGGTGGCCATAGCGGTCCATGCTATTTGAGGGAAAATATCCGCTGAATATCATCAATAATTTTCCACTTCTTATCAATCCTCGAAGACAACTCAATTGAAAACAACATAGGCAAAGTAGGTAATATCGCGTTATTCCAATGACAATATGACGACAAGACACATAATATTTGCATAATAAACGATATCAAGGTGCAAATGAAATATATTATGGTTGGAGCCAGGCCTGTACCGAAGGCAAAGTGAGACATTGGCCACCAGGTCCCAATCCAAAATATGGCAATTGCGCTAGCGTAAAGACGCGCCCCATCAAGGCAACTCCTGGTATACCAACTATAACAATTGGTATAATGCACCGAATCACTCAAACCGATTCCCACTAAGAGGGCCATAATACTCAAAGCGAACTGATGTGATAATAAAAGGTTGCGAAATGTTTTGCGAGAGCTTTCCGTATTTTTCCCCTGGCGGTAAACCAGGCAATAACCATGCCGTTGGACTCATAGGTATCCCGTAGAAGTGACAGGAACAGTGAAATATACATATGTAATTGACGGAGTCGGGTATATATATATATATCACAGAAACCTAGAACAAAGCTGTCGAGCAGGCGCTTCGGGTTTCACAGTGCGAAGCAAGGGTCGGAATCGATTGTTGGGACAATTATGATTAATCGATTAAACACTATTATCACAATTACAATCGATTGCCACTTTCAATAATTACAAACACAATAGGTTATGGACCTTGGAACAATCACAATCGAATCGATTTCTGATGGGTCGCAATCAGGAATCGAATCGATTGCAGAAAAAATGAAACACCAATCGAATAGGTTACAATGTTTCATAACACCAAATACAATGGGTTTTCACGATTGGCAAATAACATGATTATGAAACCGATTGTCGTTTGTACCACATCCATAACACGATTTCAGATCTTGATTTTGCCGCATCCATGACTGAAAACCGGAAATGCATCGCTGGACCAAAGGCATCAAACGGTGAGCCTGTCCGGTATCGATCCGGTGACCTTCTGTCCGCAAGACTATCGCTATACCATTGAGCTTCTGAGGCTTAATACCGGCTGGTGTACGCGACGATATATAACCGGTTATACAATAGGTTACGACTTCTAACAGCTCGGTACACAATAGGTTAGCAACATACAAGAACACCAATCGAATAGGTTGTGACTTCTAACAATTAGTAAACAAATGGGTTGGCAAAAAGTGACAACACTAATCGAATAGGTTTAAAATCTAAACAATTAGTTTACAACCGATTGTCAAAATCACACAATTAGTTTGTAAGAGGTTACGATTTTCAAACCGATTCCGACCCTTGGTGCGAAGATAGTTGAATAATATACGGGAGGTGTTTTATTCCCTGATCTGAGCAGGACCGTGCCAGGCAAGACGGCACCGCGGGTCGAGGGGTGACACAGGCGGACAGGACTGCCACCCCCTTACAATGGGGGGGCTAAAGTCACTGTTCCCATGAAGAAGATCGTGTGTGCCGGAAGAGCTTGCAGTGTGCTCGGGAGCTCACCGATCATGGGCATGGTAACTACAGCAAATACACGCCTTTCAACAATTCAGTAAGAATGCACTCCTACAGACTGAGTGGCAATTGGAATTGTTTGAGTTATAGCTTTCCCTTTTCGCGTTTTGTTTTCGCAAGCTCAGCTTATTGTCATGGGTTATCGTCCTCATAGGAGGAGCCGAAAGAAGTATCCGCGGGTTGTCCGGGGAAAATGCAGATGTATGCACGTCATAAAATTCTATAGTGCGCGGAGATTATTAGTTGCTAGCTATAGTTATTACTCATCCGTGGAGATAGTAGCGTGATGTGAGATGAGACTTTCAGCCCCCCCCATAAGGTGGGGGGCAGTCACACTCTCTCTGATCACCCCTTGACCCGAGGTGCCACGTCAGCTTGCTTCCGCCAGTTCGTTCCGCGATAATAAAACCTCACAGTTATTTTATTATCTCATCTTAGTCTGCAGTGAATTGCGGTGTCACTCCCTGCTAGTGCTTCCGCCAGTCTAATATATAATATATATTAGCCTTTTCTGTCAGGTTATCGGTCCACCATCTTTGGTGTGGCATCCTTTTCTCGGCAACTTTGATCACGCACGTAACCCGCACGTAACCCGCACGTAACCCGCACGTAACCCGCACGTAGCCTGCACGTAACCTCCGCACGTACCTCGGAAATTTGTAATTTTTCGACCAACTTCAACCGAATTTAACGAGACCTTCGCCCCTACGTATCGGCGTTTTTGATTTCGCCGCATCTCTTAACTTTCAACAGACATTTACGCCTTCAACACTCTGGCCAGCAGCGCCTCCGCTGCCGGAAAATTGGCTTGCCGCACGACGTTTTTGACCTCACCGCCGTTTTCCTCGTCGAATTTTACCCAAATTTGACTTCTTCATCGCTCGATTTGGTTAATTTTACGGAAAGTTACGTTCACACCAAGCACCCAAACGCGCTCTCGACTATCTGGCCAGCAGCACCGCTCCTGGCGGGAGAACGGTTTACCGCACGACGTTTTGGACTTGACCAACGTTTTCCCCGCGAGAATCTACCCTTAGTTGACCCTTTCATCGTTTGATTTGCTCAATTTTACGAGAAACTCGCTTTTCGCTTGGGAACCCTAATTTTGGGTTCGCAGATTCTGCAGTCAGCAGTCAGTGGTCAGCGACCATGTCCACTGGACCTCATCGTGCGCGACAACATTCTACCTCTGGCTTTGGTCTGGTGGTGTCGGGTGGTGCTTGCGCACCAGACACCAAGCGCGACTACGACATTTTCGCCATCGACAACGAGTGCTATGACTCCTACGAGAGCGCCATTCCCACATTCCTCCCCCTCTGCCACTTTACTAGAATGTCCTAGTGACACAGTGAAAACGCTGAACGCCGTAGGGTTTGAGCGAGGCAATCGGGTATATCAAAAGATAGAAATGAATACACGACTCTCAGGCTATCTAAGCTCTGAGGCCGTCACTAGGCAATCATATCGTGTGTCACAGTTTAAGCTACCGAAGTCGAACTACTGAGTACAGGTAGGAAGTCACTGTACTGTCACTGTCATACGTCATACGTCATACGTGATACTGAACTACTGAATCTCAGCACACCACCTCGGCTGAGGTGGCACAAGAATGTGAAACAGGTAGCTAATGCAAACTAAGAGGTCCCCGTCCACGGATCAGAACAACATCAACCAAAGGGCCGACCTGCCGCCATCCCCGCTTCCGGCTAACCCTCTAAACCGAATGCTAAAGTACTAGTATATGCATGCCAACTAGGTGGACTGCCACAAGGATATGAAAATAGTAACTGGTCTCCGCCAGATCTCGCTCCCCGATAGATACTCTCATCCGATGCTGCTCAGCTCGACGGTCAACCAGTACTCGAGGTCATAGAAGATGTCAAAGAGGTACGGGATGTAGTCAAAGGCCAGAATCCAGTCAGCTGTGCTTAAGGTTAGAGTAGAGCTGTCGGTGTCTAAGGTCTCATAGGGCAGGTCATAGGTACCAGTCCGTCCTCGAACACAAAGTCCAGTCCAGAAGGGCACCACGTCAAAGGGCATCAATCCAGTCAGACCAGAAAGACCCCTTGCCCGACCGCTGCCGGCTCATAGGCTTGCAGCTCAGCCGGACAGAGGACCAGAGAACCTAGGAGTCACCCGCACCACTGGGGTGCGGGCGGATCACGTCCATGAAGGACTCGATCATGCTGATGATCACCCGCACCTTGTCCTTGAGCCCAGGAAGAGGTTTGGTGAAGATATCAGCCAGGTTGAGTAAAGTGTTGATGTAAACAGGCACTAGGTACCCAGCACACACCCACCCCCGAAAGCAGTGAAAACGGATCAACACATGCTTAATCTTGGTGGATAGCATGACATTCCTCAGAATGGAGGAGGCCGCCTGGTTGTCAATCATGACAGCCACCGGGAGCTCCAGCCTGGGAATGAAGGGTCCAGAGGTACCATACATGCCAGACCGCTGAGAGTGGTACTCCCGCGGACCGTCCTCGTAGCCCGTGCCATCATATGGTACTGGCACGGCGTGAGGCAGGGCATACAGGCTGCTGTCAGGAACAGGCTCAGCCTCCCGGTAGTGTAGGGGGGAGGCGGGGCCCATCTGACCATGACCCATAGCATGATTCTCGAAGAACGTGGCCGCCCTCTGCATCCAAGAAGTGTCAGCTGCAGGGAAGGCCGTAGACAGAGCCAGAGCAGACACACCCGGCTCCTGCTGCGTAATTCTGATAAAGCCGAACATCTCCACAATCATATGGATAGCAGACATGGCCCGCTGCCCAACCACAGAGGCGGCCACATACTCAGATCCAGTGGAGGACATCTCAGCATCAGTCTGGCGGGCACATACCCAATGAAGGACCATGCCGTTGAGGAATACAATGCCTCCCGAGTAGGAGAGACACCCGTTGAGTTTGTCACGAGCATGGTCAGCATCTGAGTACACCTGTATTGTGAGCACAGAAAGCGGTGCACTGGGGTAAGCATAACGGATACGGTAGTGCCGTGTGAAGTACAGATACTGAGCCACTCTCTGAAGTGCCTCCCAGGCCTGAGCCGAGGGGCATGAGGAGAACTGTGCCAGATATATGACTGAGTAATAGATATCTGGCCTGGTGCACCGTGCAATCCACAGCAGGGACCCAAGCAGCGAGAGATACGGGGTGACAAGGGTGAGATCAGGGTGCTCCGGCTTCTGGATAACGAGGTTCACATCCATCGGATTGTGATAGGTTTTGGCCGGAAGCTTGAACTTGGACATGAGCTCCTTGATCTGCCTGGTTTGGGACAATGCAATGCCCCATCGATCATAGTCAACCGCAAGCTGCAGGACGGCTGTCATACGGCCAAGATTCTTGCTCTTGAATGCCGCCTGGAAAGCTGCCCAGAAAGCCTGGTGGAAGGCATCATCACATGTCAGCCCGAAGTCATCCACGTAGACAGCCACGAAGGCCACGAACACAGAGGTCACAATATAGTATAGGCACGGGTCATATGTGGACTGGGTGAAGTGCATTCCCTGATAGGTGAAGGACTTCATGAATTTGTTGGCCAGCTTCTGCCAGGAAGCACCAGCCGTCCGTAGCCCGTAGAGAGCATAGAGCGGCTTGGCATAGCCATATCTGCCCTTATACATATACCCAGAGGGGAACCGCACATATATAGGAACCTCCAGACGGGCATGAACAAAGGCCTGACTGACGTCAAAGTGATAGACCATAACCCCCATACCAGCAAAGATAATAGACAGGATGAAGAGAAGGCGGAAGGTGGGCAGGTCTGCTACCGTGCATGCGGTCTCAGCTTGGGTGTAGCCCCAGTGCCATGTGGCAGCCACGGCCATCCGAGCTTTATGAATTTGGACGGGCGGTAGACCATCCCGTGGCTTCCAGGGCTTATTCAGCACAAAGATGGTGCTGGTGGCGATCTCACCGTCGGGTAGCACCTCCACCGGTTCTATCTTACCCTGGTCAATCAGAGGCTGCACCTCCCCACCGGTAATAGCCTCCTCCCACTGAGCCCCATCAGGCATAGACAGTGCCTGGCGGTACCCACCCGGCAGTGGCAGATCAGGAGCTGCAGTGTGGTACAGGCGCTCGGCGAGGTCAGCAGAGATATGACTGAAGCTGAGTGTGCCGCTGGCTGGCAATGTACCGACGTGTCCTCTGGTGGGACCACATAGTGCGGAAGGAGCCACTGGTCCTGCTCCGGGTGGTCGGAGAAGGGAAGGTGGCAAGCACTGTGGGTATCAGGGAACACCACCAGACTGGCACGGAGGTCCATGGCATAGGCACGTGGGGCAGTCACATCACCGTAGGCCATAGGCCGGAAGAGCACCCCATAGGACCTGGACCGCCTCATGTCCGTGGACACAATGAGTGCCGGATACAGCGGATCACCGCGGGCCTCCTGAGCCTTAGCCAGAGTCCAGAGCGGGTAGTGTTGATTGACACAGTCAATGACCCTGCGGCGGTCCAGCCAGTGGACCAAGTCAAACCAAGCAGTGCCCGCAGGGTCAGCCATGACATACTGCTGGGCGGTGGTCCAGAAAGTGTCTGCCGAACCAGTGTCAAGCAACTGCACGGTGGCATAGGTCTCACCGTCCCGGGTGTCATAATAGGCAGCCACGGAATGGACTGTCACCACCATGTCAGTGGTGTAGTCCCTCCACGGCTCCGGCCTGTCACTGGGCACGGGTGCGGAGTGCTGCTCGTCGGGAGCGGGGGCAGGGAACGATGACATCACCTGCCCGAACTCCGAGTAGTTTCTGATGAAGTCTGGCCGGCCCTCGGAGACAACTTTGTTTCTCTCCAGGTCCAGTACCTTGTAGGCCGAGGACCTGAGGCTGATGCCCACAAACCGCCCCTGCCAGGCCCGGGGGGTCCGCTTCTTGGAGACCCCCGGATGGCGGGCCCGCATCTGCTGAGCATCCATGGCCACAGTGCACAGGGTGCCGAATATCTCGATACGGGAGTAGGTAAAGTGATAGCCCATAAGGTGATAGAATGGCACCACGGCGTCCCGCCCATGAGGCAGGATATCCCATAGCAGGCAGGCATGACTGTCTGCAAGAGGCCAGTAGGTGAGGTCCATACCGGCTGTCTCCAGGAGTGCACGGGAGACCGACGAGATCTTACCAATCACATATTCAGCCATGAAGTTCTGCCAGTGCAGGGTGGGTGACGACTGCAGGTGTTTGATGCCATGGTGTTTGTACAGAGCCTGTGCTGCAGGGTCACACAGCTCCGGGGCACAATCAGTGCGGAGAACCAGGCCAGTGCAGGCAAAGCCGTGATGAACAACATCTGCCAGGAACTGAGCCAGGATGAAGCTGTATGCCGACTTCTCAGCAGAGAAGTAGCAAAGTGTAAACCTCACAGTGAACTCCACAAAGGTCCAGCGGTACCTCGACCCGTCATAGCCAATAGGCGTGATCGGGCCTGTAGCATCAGCAGCCCACGTAGATCCAGGCTTTTGAGCCTTGTATCTGTCAGCCGGAGGGTGCTTCGGACTCGGCTGCACTGTCCGCATACGGGCACACACAGCACAGGCCTCAGCACAGGTCCTGTGAGACAGCAGCTGCTCCCGGGTAACTGTAGTGCCAGGCCGGGCGATGTCAACACCAAGGTCCATGAGCTGAGCCAGTCTGAGACCATGAGCATGAGCATATGCGGAATGGCACCACCTCTCAGGGGTGAACCTCATGGATGTGTACTGATCACGGTAGATGATAGCCACCGGAAACGGGGTACCAGCAATGAAGACACGGTCCCCCCCGCCCTCCGAGCCAGCCGACTGAAGGGGCCGTCCAGCATAGGTGTGCTCACGACGGTAGCTGAATATGCCCTCTGTGCCAGCCGGATACACATGTAGCACCTCCCAATGAATAAGGTGCTGCCTGAAGGTACTGAGGTGTGACTGGGGAATCAAGAAGAGGAATACCGTGTGCTCGGGGTCGGTTGCAAAGTCCCGGTTGGCCTTCTTGAGCATCCGCTCACAGGTGAGTCTGTCAAAGGGCGGGTTGCCATATATATAGGCACCGGCCCAGAGGTGACCCCAGCAGGAATCAGACAGTGAATACCTGACTGGGCAGGTCTGGTTGTTACCCACGCCGGGGGGGAGGTCGTCTCCGAAGAGGGAGATGTCAAAGTTGTGTTCCCCGGTCTTGGCCAGTGCAGCGGGCGAGCCCTTCAGGAAAGCCCACTTGGCATACTCTGAGCGTGCCCACATCCAGTCACAGATCTCACCGGTGCGGACACGTGAGACAGTCTGGGTGAGTGCACTGGCTGCCCCCTCAGGGACCTCCGCCCACATATAGTCTGTGCCAGAGTCAATGATCCGATAGACACGGCCAGTAGGCAGGTGGGTGTAGGTGAGGGATACAAGGTCAGGGGACCCGAAGCCGAGGGATAGCATAACCCGAGAAGACAGCAGAGTGCGGCAGCCGGCCTTATAGTGTGAGTTTGGGAGAACGAAGTGGTCGATGGCGCCGTCCTGGACACAGACCCCATACAGGTGGAATGTCACAGTAGCATCCGTCCTGTGAGACCCAGCCGTGACCATGGTGAAGGCCACCGTACGGGTGTAGTCCACGTCGGTGCAGGCCGACAGGTCCCCGCACATGACACATGTGGCTCCAGAGTCACACACGATGCCTCTGTCAACCCGGACGGGTGCAGGGACAGCACTGGCCAGAGAACTGAATCCAGAAGCAGCCCACTCCTCGTCGGGCACATGCAACGGAACTGACTCTGCACTGCCATAAACCAGAATACCAGTATAGCCAGCAGGTACCAGAGGGTAAACCACTGTAACTGACCCAAGCTGACCAGACAGTACACCAAGCTCCACAGAAGCATAAGTACCCACAGCATAACCAGAGACCAGACATAAGCCGGTATCACCGGTAGCCAGTCCATCAGCTGAGAAAAGCTGACCAGCAGAACGGCCGACGGACCCCCCTGCTGGCGGGGTAAGCTGACTGACTGACTGACTGACTGACTGTCTGACTGACTGCCGCAGACCCAGAGAATACCCAAACAGTAGTGCCGAGGTACACAGGGCCAGGCTACAGATAACCAGAATAGCAGTCCAGACCGGTGAGGAGCGGCGAGAGGTACGGGGCTCACCCGCCGGAGGCTGGGTCGTTGAGGGCTGGTGCCCGCCCGTCGGTGACTGGCGGTTGACAAGGTGTCGCCAGGTGCGTACGGGAGTCCTGGCACCAACGGCAGGAAGACAGGCCGAGATAGCCAGACCCCAGGTGACAGCATGCCAAAGCACCAGAGCCCGTGGGTGCACCTCCAGCACAGCACCGGAGGCACCACCAGACTGCACCGCATCTGCCGTGCCAGAGAATGCTAGAATGCACAGCAGACTCATGTACATGAAGTGACCCGCCCCATAGGGCCTGCGGCCCGGGCCACCCGGACCCCTGGGTCGGGACGGCGGTGCCGTGCTCACCAGCTGCACAGCTCCAGGGAACTCGGTGTTGGTTGTTGTGATCTGCACGTCGGCTGCCGGCACCGCTGGCTGCTGCGGCTCAACACTGAAGTGCTGCATAGACATGGCAGGGTCCGAAGGCTGGTGCACGGCAACATGGAGCTGAGCAGGCGTCATCTCACCGTCGGGTCCGTCCCCATCGCCAGGGTCCTGGTACGAGTTGAAGCGGTTGACAGCGTCATAGTACTGCTCCTCCGAGCGGCCACATGAGTCCCAGATAGCCCACTCCGACTCAGTCCACGGCTCCCCACTGTCAACGGCAGAGTGCGGCACAACGGCAGCCGCCTGGGCCGCGGGGATGTCAAGCGGTGCCTCCCCGAGCTCCAATGAGTAAGAATATAGGCATGACTCATACACCTCCTCCTCCGGATCGAGGAAAGCCGCATCCAACTCTGACAGGATGTCTGCAATGGGCGTGCCCTCGGGGTGGAACCCCGCCACATGAGCACTCTGCACCCCTCCAGGGCAGTCACGGCGGAAGTGAGGGCCGCCGCAGTCCCAGCACTGGACCGAGTGGCGGCCCTGTGCATCCCGCGTCACCCGCAAGGCAGTCGGTGAACCACCGGATGCAGGCTGCCGCTGCCCCTGAGTCCGCGGCGGAGGGGCATGAGGGGAAGGGTGAGAGCCCTTCCTGTGTCCCTTCATGTTCTGTTGTCGATTCTTTCCACCGCGGGCCGGTCTGGCGCGGGGAGCTGTACCCCTGTCGCCCCCAGACCGGTGAGCACCCTGTCCGGCCGCCTGCGGCTGAGCATCCTGAGTCTGTGGCGGGTGCCTGGGCTCGTCACGCCTGCGGCCACCAACAACGCGAGTCTGCGGGATGCCCGCACGGGCCAGAAGGGCGGCAGAAGGGGACTCCCCAGAGAGAAGTGAGGCCGCCAATGCGGAGACCCCATCCTTTTTCTTCTTCTCTTTAAGCAGCTTCTTTTCCTCTGTTTTCTGTTGGTGGAAGGCCTTCACAGCCAACGTGAACTGTTGAATGCCGAGAGCACGCTTCTCCCTGCCCTCGGCCGTCTTATTAGAACTCCACTCCTGCAGAAGGTCCTTATAATACAGAGGGCACATGCGAAGGGTGAGGAGGTCCAAGGCGAACCCCACACCCCACACATCGTCAGGCTCCACACCAGGTCTGAGCTCAGAACGGATCGCGGTGTGGTGCTGCATGAAGCCCTTAATATAGGGCTCGGGGTCTACATCCTCCAGCAGCTCGATCGCAGGAGCTGTCTCGAATAGGTAACCATGGGAAACCCACGGCCTGCGCCGTCTGGCAACGGCTCGGCAGACAACCAGCCACGCACGGCGTCCATCATCCGGAGACACCGTAGCCGACTCCTCAATGAGCCGAAGGCATGACCCACGCACCAGCGACGTCAAGATGCGATAGAGAATGCGAGTGGCCTCAGGAAGAACAGCCGTCGTGAGGTCAGTCGGGTGGAATACCGTGTCAAACTGAAGGTTGAAGTCGGTTAGTTGGGTCTGTACCGCTTTAGTGAAGCGGTCCAGTGCAATTTCTCGAGGCACTTGGCCTTTGATCTTGTCGATGTCAAAAACCCACTCCGAAGCCTTGATGTGAGTGGGCCGGCACTGGTCACGAACTTGCTGAATAATGCTGGCCCGGTGACCAGGCTCGCGGAGAATCGTCTGGCAGTCCTTAAGGAACTCCCTGAGAACCAAGCACCGTCCGTGTCATCACTGTCAAGCGGGCGACGCTTCACAGGTGTAGGGGGCACAGGCTCTTCAGGGCCGTCGCTGAAGGGAAGCGCCCTCCGCGTGTCGATCCCAGCCGGAACTGGAGTGGTGAACCCATCAGAAGGATCCATGGCAGCCATGACAGCTGCAAGATAAGCACCGAAGGGATGAAACCCTAACGAAAAGGGTGAGCCCCCTTCAAGGAAGGGGCCAAATCCAAGATAAATTCAAAATCTGCTCCGATGCCCACGAAACTCGGTAACACGGCCGGTAATGGCGAAGTAAAAACACTCTCCAAAGGAAAATGTCCGAGCCCAAGTAGAACGCGAGTTATAAACGGTCAAAAACGGCCAAGTCGCCCGCAAGATTCGTAGATCCGCTCAAAGTTCACAAACAAGCGGCAAGCGTGGCAAATTAAGGTAAAATGATACGGGTAAAGATGTATAGAGCAGTGAGGAAAAATGCGGAGCGGCGGGGGTGGGCGGAAGGTAGGAGAGTAGAGTCGAGGTCTCCGCGCTTGTCGATGTCCGAGGTCATGGTCTTTTAACGTGTCGCGAAGCACTCAGTACCAAACTCTGCGCAATGCTGCATACCATCGGGGGCCCCAGCGCTCTCTGACCCATCTTCTCCGTACTTCCTCCGCCACTCGTCGCGCTTACCCCTCCATCTACACAGTCAGTCGTGCCGTGAAAACGCGGCACCCCGCAACATTCTACCTACTCAGCCACGCTCGCCCCTCTACAGCTTTAGCCAGCCATTTAGTGGCTTTGAATCAAAACCACTTTAGGCAAGTGGTGGGCCTATAGCCTACTAGAATGTCCTAGTGACACAGTGAAAACGCTGAACGCCGTAGGGTTTGAGCGAGGCAATCGGGTATATCAAAAGATAGAAATGAATACACGACTCTCAGGCTATCTAAGCTCTGAGGCCGTCACTAGGCAATCATATCGTGTGTCACAGTCTAAGCTACCGAAGTCGAACTACTGAGTACAGGTAGGAAGTCACTGTACTGTCACTGTCACTATCATACGTCATACGTGATACTGAACTACTGAATCTCAGCACACTTGCCTCTGGTGGTGCTTGGCCACGTTACGCCATGGCCGCGCACAGGTATTGGTTGGTATTTGAGGGGCCGGTCTGGTTACCGCCTTTCATGGGGTCGCAACCCATCGCCAATGCCACAATCGACCTGCCACCAGACGCATCACGGTCTGGTGGTGTGCAACATTAAGACAACAGACACTTGCAATGAACAGCTCTAGCTTGTGGTGCGGTAGTTTCGGACTATGAGAGGTCCCATTGGGCCTGTAACTGCTGCCTATTTTTGCCTAGGGTTTAGGTTTGGGATGCGAGCTTGCCTATCTTGTTGTGGCACCTCACGCCTTCGGGGTGAGGTGGTGTGATGTGAGATGAGACTTTCAGCCCCCCCCATAAGGTGGGGGGCAGTCACACTCTCTCTGATCACCCCTTGACCCGAGGTGCCACGTCAGCTTGCTTCCGCCAGTTCGTTCCGCGATAATAAAACCTCAAAGTTATTTTATTATCTCATCTTAGTCTGCAGTGAATTGCGGTGTCACTCCCTGCTAGTGCTTCCGCCAGTCTAATATATAATATATATTAGCCTTTTCTGTCATAGCGGATGTCCTGTTGTGATTTGCAGTTAGCCGAGTCTACATGCCTTGTTTGTTGATTTGGACGTTGAGTTTAGGGGTAGGAGACACCGTAAATTATTTGGTAGCCGGGCGATTTGGATACTCGTGAAGGTATCGAGCAGATAGACCTAGCAGTAGATGAGTTGGCGTGTCACGACCAGAAACTGTGAACGCGGCTCATGTCACCGAGCAGATCGAACTAATTCAGAAAACTACGAATGTCGTGAACCTGTCCGCTCGTCCACCGCACCGGCAAAACTGTGGGTATAATTTTCTACAGGCGTTTCTCCCGAATATTTATACCCTATCGTTATATAGTGTACAAATACGTATAAATATTATTTCGGCTGATCGGCAATAAATATAAGTATGTAATATTTAATTAATTATAATGCATTTTAAAAAAAAAGTTCAGTATGGAGTGCGGACCCCCCCCTCCATATTTAAAGACTCCGCTTAACGACGATGAGCGCACTGAGGGGGGTTATAAATGCAGTAATAATAGGGTGTTGAATTTAGAGTTGGAAACCGTTGCCAAAAAACGAAAGGCCGGGGGGGGGGCTTTGGGCTTTGGGTCAAAGCCCCCAAACGATTTCCGGGCCAATTTTTTTAAAAGTCAACACCATATCACTAAGCGGGGGCGGAAACGCCTCGCTTCCTTCTCATCCCCCCCCTTATAGCGTGTTGAATTTCAAAAAAATTGGCCCGGAAATCGTTTGGGGGTTTTGACCCAATGCCCAAAGCTCCTCCCCCTCAGCCTTCGCGGGAGCCAAAGGCCAAAGTCCCCCCCAACGTTTTCCTCTTTTAATTCAACACCCTATTATTAGTTTTATTACTGCATTTATAACCCCCCTCAGTGCGCTCACCGTCTTTAAGCGGAGCCTTTAAATATGGAGGGGGGGATCCGCACTCCATACTGCACTATTAAAAAATGTATTAGAATTAATTAAATATTACATACTTATATTTATTGCCGATCAGCCGAAATAATATTTATACGTATTTGTACACTGTATAACGATAGGGTATAAATATTCGGGAGAAACGCCTGTAGAAAATTATACCCACAGTTTTGCCGGTGGACGAGCGGACAGGTTCACGACATTCGTAGTTTTCTGAATTAGTTCGATCTGCTCGGTGACATGAGCCGCGTTCACAGTTTCAGGTCGTGACACGCCAACTCATCTACTGCTAGGTCTATCTGCTCGATACCTTCACGAGTATGCGATTTGGGCCGTCCGGGATAATAAAAATATTAGTCATACTTTCAAACTCTCCGTTTGGGAGGACTGGATCGTGTTGTCAACTCGGAAGAAGTAGTTCTCTCGTCTGTTCTGTGATTCGATCTGCGTTGAAAAACAAAAACTAAAAGCCTTTGCTGTCGCCGTGCCGTCGTCTGAGGTTTCTGGTTAGACATACGAGAAGAAAAAAACACAAATTTCTGAATTGTTATTAGCTGTGGTGACAACCGAGAAAAACCATGCCAAACAACCATGACGTTAGTGAAAAGGGTGCTGGGACTCGTACGTCCTCACGAGTACGTAAAATTTCGAAAACCATGTCCGTTGTCGATAAGGAGACAAGGAAGCAGGTAGCGCTTTCCTTTTACTTCTGCGGTTTGCTTATCCTCCCGGAGTTACAGACTGTCACGAAGTAAGTTCGAGTGTCATGCTCTTTTATGAAGCCAACTTTATGTTGCCCTACCTGCTTTCAACAGGTCGCTGCTGCACGGCTCGACGCTCTTGAAAATGATAACGTTGCCCACGAAGCAGCTGATGATGACAGTGACGACTACACTATTGAAGATGAAGGTCAGGATTTCCATAATTTTTAAGCGCCGCCGTATTGATTGCAACCTTGACAACCGCTTTTCATGCCAACGCGTGTTTTGTTTTTTACGTCTGACTCAGCTTTTTTTACCTCTCAGATTCCAGTCTTGGCTTGCCTGGAAAAGGGAAAAAAAAGGGTAAAGGTGCAGCCACTAAGAGAAAAACTCGTCATGCGTTGAATGCCCGTCGTGGCCCCAAGCCTTTTGCAGTTCTGCTTGATGAGGTGAATGTTACTCAACTTTTCCTCGCTCTGTCAGCACAGCACACTATTGTACACGATCTATTACGGTTTAAACTATGGTTAGAGTGGATACGCTATGATTGTACGTTTGCTGCTGTTTCTCCCTGCTTCCACCGGAACATACTTGAATCTGCTCGCAACCCATCGGAGCATTGAGCTTGTAACATGGCATTGCTGATATGACCTGTCGACTGTATGTTAGGCTCAATTGGAGGACAACCCCGAAAGTGCACCAAATTATTTTACAGCTGCAGCTGCACCTCCAAAGGCGACAAGCGCACGCCACTTCTGCTCCGTTTGCGGGTTTACGTCCACGTAAGCAGTCTCCCTTTACAGCAACGTGCTGACTGGATGATGTACGCGATCCGTTGTTATTCCTCTGTATACGAATCTTGATCGTACACTTTGATCATAAACCCGCCCACCGGTGTCACAAGTAGCTTTCCGGTCTGCCCGTCGAATACTTGGCTGCTGGATCTGCCTACGATCCAGGTGGTATTTCCGCCTTGAAGTTTTTCTGCTTGCTGCTAGCTAAGGCGTGCAATGTTGGCGTTATCCTTACGTTTGGAGCACACGGAGTTTGTTCTGTACAGGTATACCTGCGTTCGCTGCGGAGCTCGTTTCTGCTCCCGTCGTTGTAATACTGTGCACACTGATACACGATGTTTGAAGTTCACGGCGTGAACGCGCTGCAGCAACGGCTTGATGCTGTGCCCACGATATTTGTACCTCGCGGCTTGAACGCGTTCGAGCAGCGGTTGATACTGTGCACAACGATCGACACACGATGTTGAAGGCGCTTCAGCAGTGGGATCCGGACACCGAAGTGAACTTTTACTCAGGAAGCTTGTGGAATAGTTTCTTTGGATGAGGAAGTCTACTGTGACTCAGAAGTAGGGCTTAGCACTCGCCGTATGGCTTACCACTCGCCTTTTTAACTTGGAATGAAGACGATCCAACTGAACGTTTTATGGTTACATAGCTTTGGGCGTCCCCAACAAGGTGCGTTAACGTTGCTCTATTTGCGTTCATTCTGTCGTGTATGGCGACTTGTTCAATACCGAGTTGCAGCCTCCGCTCAGTTAGCAAGACTTTGTTCCCATGTCTTCTGTCGTCTGACCCAAGAGGGAGGTATATTCTTGCCGACTATGCGGAAACCACTTTTTCATGTTCGTCTATGCATGCTATTTCTGCCCATCACGTTCAATTTTGACGCACTCAACTCGCGCTGAGCAAGACATTTCGTACTTCAGGAGGTGGTCCAAGCTTGGAAGTCAGGGTTGTTGACAACTCGACCAAACACCGAGGTGAACGAATATGATTTCCTTGTGCACACCTTTGGCTTGCACGTACGATATATGGGCTGAAATGCAGCTATCACCTGGTTGCGAAGGTGTCACTGCTTTCCAACAAGTAGGGGAACTGTGCAGACTTGAAAGCTCGATCAACTGACCGTTGTTGCTATGGAACACTGTGTCATCCTTATACACAAAATCCACGAAGGTAATAGCCAACTTCTGATCAGATAGCAAGGTCTTAGCAAATATGTGGCGCTCCGAGTAACCGCAAGATGCCTTTTTTATATGTGTCACAATTATTAGATCCTAATAGTCACTGCCATACCAATTTGTGAGATGATATGAGGTACGGAGAGCATGGTCGCACGAAAACCACGGCTCCACGAGCGCTTTTCAATAACAGTGTGGAAATATGCTTAACGGTGTAAAGATACAATCCGGTTTAGACCCAAGGTGGCCATCGTTTCAGGTTTAAACCTAGGGGGCATAGAGGTTTATCACAACCCGGGCCCATGGTGAATAACTAAAAATATGTGGGCACCTAACCCGGTGTATTAGCGAGGAGATTACCTCTGTACTGTACTGTCGGTTTTCTGTACTGTACTGTCGCCTGTACCGCCCGATATTTAATTTCATTTTGGCGACATCCACGCCTCTGCCTCTATACTGTCGCCAGTTTGGCGACCAGAGACGCGGAAATCGACATGCTGTCACGGACGCAGTACAGAGACGAGACAGCACAGACAAACCGACAGTACAGTACAGAGGTAATTTCCTCGTTAGAATTACGGGTAAGTGCTCTCCGTAAAAACCAAGGGAAAACAACACACGACGCAGAACATGGACTTCACCACCCTCTGCCTTTCCTTGCCGCAAAGGCAGACGAATCCACCGAGCTCTCCAAGCAAGCAGTGCCTGCCATAATGGCACCACAGGGACAACCGCCTCCCAAAACCCACTTCCATCCGGCGGCCGTCCCCGTTCACGACGATGCGCGAGTACCTCACATCAGGGTCAAAAAACACAATAAGTCCCCCGGCTCGTGTAATAACCATGAGCACCGAACACGGAGAGGGAGCAAGCGTCAGACGAATCCGGGACACTCCCAAATAGCGAGCCGCAAACGAATCCCCGACGCCCTCAAAGAGGCATTACCCGTCAGAAGGGTACCACAAGGACAACCCGACATCCCATCATCCAAAGCACTCTAGTGTCCGTCCCCGTTAACAACGAGATGCCAGTACCCCATAACGTGGCTATTGACCACCAGTCCCCCGGCAGGTGAAAAAGCCCCAAGGCACTAGACATAAATAGTAAACTAGAGCCAGCCGCAGACGAATCCCCGACGCCCTCAAAGAGGCAGTACCTGTCAGAAGGGACAAAAGCCACACACACTGAACGGCACGAGATCGGCCAACAAACGCCAGCCCACCACCATATCCCATTGGATGTGAGAAGCAAATCAAGAGCAAGGCGGGATCGTGACACGAAGATACCACAAAACTCATACATATTCCCAACCCAGATGCAAAGCAGCACGGAAAGATGATACGATGTGACCGATCATCGCCCAACAATAGATGGTCCCTGGGTTGCGGAGTAAGCGGACTCTACTGGAATGTTGTGTGTGTGTGTGTGCGTGTGTGTGTGACTTTCCATGCTGCTTTGCATTTGGGTTGGGAATATGTATGCGTTTGTGGTATCTTGTCACGGCCCCGCCCTGCTCTTGATTTGCTTCTCACATCCACTGGGATGATGGTGGGCTGGCTTTTGTTGGCCGATCTCATGCCATTCAGTGTGTGTGTGTGGTGACAAAGCCACACATCATGTACACACACACACACACACACTGAACGGCATGCGATCGGCCAACAAAAGCCAACCCACCATCATCCTAGTGGATGTGAGAAGCAAATCAAGAGCAGGACGGGACCGTGACAAGATACCACATACTCATACATATTCCCAACCCAGATGCAAAGCAGCATGGAAAGATGATACGATGTGACCGATCATCGCCCAACAATATATGTTCCCCGGGTTACGGAGTAGTTGCGGACCCTGCTGGCATGCCCCCCAGTGGCTCACGGTCGATGATGGATGGGACCCGTTGGTCCATGGTTATGCCATGAATGCAGTCACACCACACAGCATGGACACCCCATGACTTGATGGAAATCGCAGCCTGTTTGCTGAGAAAGCATTGCACACAACCCCCACGCACGAAGTGATGCTGGCATCGGTGCAGGGATAGTATAAAAGGTAGAGTCGCTGGTAACCCGAGATTACCACCATGCACACCAAAATTTGTCCTGTAAAAGAGCTTTGGATCCGGCTTTCTTTTTATAGCCCATATCTGCAATCTTGCTTTGCACAAGCAATCGTAGTCACTGAGAGTCTACACCAAATGTTGCACACAGCTCGTCATCAAGCTAACACACAAATACATCATATACCCTCTAAAGCATCGCATATAATGTGACATTATCATCAGAATTCATCGGAGGTAGCAAGTGTTTGCTGCATAGCTGCCAAGCATAGGATCGCAACGCACCGAATTGCATCATTGCACACGATATTTATTGAAAAAATACTTTGTTTTGGCTGCCTCACCGCTTACTCCAGGGAAAGTAGGGTTTTGATTGCCGCAGTGGGGTCATTCTCTCTCACAAGTGACTCTCCAACTAAAATAGCACGGGTTCCCGCATCTTGCACCACCTTCACATCCTCTGGTGTAAAGATTCCAGACTCTCCAACCATCTGAGGCCCACACAGACATGGCTATAGCTCAAGACCACACATGATATCAAGGCCAAAAATAAACTTACTGGCATAGTCTAAACGACATCGATGATGCAATAAGTAATTAGCCCACGTCTTCGTGGTGTTTGAGACTTCGTCGTAGTCATAGGCAATCAGCTGCAGTTTATCATCTGCAGAGGCTGCCAATAAGATACAGAAATACTAAGCTGTAGGAACTGGGAGGACGGTTTGACCTATGTGTGCAGGGACAAGAGCGCTCACCAATATGTCGCGCTCCCGGACAATATCGCCCAATGGCCCACTCAGCAGGTCGACTGTGATTTGCAGGTCCACCGAGAAGGTTCCTGGAAACAGCACGGCCCCAAAGTATCTGCCTCTGGCAAGTGTCTCTCGGTACACTTTACGAACATTCTGGTGAAGTGTTCCTATCTTATCCACCGCACTGCCGTGCACATTCACCAGGGCAGTGACTCGTGCCATGATTTTGAAAGACAACAAGAGTGTTAGTCATGCGGGAATTTGTTGGGCTTAGCTTGGAGCCCACCCGGCACAGCTCTGCATGGTCTGGCATAAGGCAGACGCAGCAAGGAAGGCAAATTCTAAACCAATCCTGGCTTAGCAGGAATAAATGGGAACGGTGAAGAAAGTGGGGCCAGATAAGCAGCCGCGCGATTATGCAAGCAGTGCTGAAGAAAGTGGGGCCAGATAAGCAGCCGCGCGATGATGCA
>LGRX02009739.1:0-12643 GCA_001247695.2 Cymbomonas tetramitiformis | reverse complement strand
GGTTGGCGGGGGGGCAGGGTGGGGAGGTTCGAAATGCAGGCCGGCTCTCAGGGTTCGGGTCTTACGCGTACGTGGGTCGCAAGGCTGAAAAAAACCGGACCGTCATAGAGATATGTCCAATGAATCCAAACTCGGTCTCGTGGTGCCATGTGCATCGAAAACAATGTAACACATGCCCTGAAGGGTCACTCGACCGCTGGGGTGGCTTGGAGCCCCATGGATCCGCCGATTTCGAAGGGGGGCTAGGGCAGGATATCTCTATGACGGTCCACCCCCCAGAATTGGTGGGACGACAGGTAGGGTGCAGTTGGCGTGCTGTAGCGGCGTGTAGCTCGATGGCCAAGGCAAGATGCATGGTGGGGATGACGAAGGACATCAGGTGGGATGTGGGACTACCGCGCCTTGCCACATGGAGGCTCGGCACACCCCTAATTCTAGTGCAAAAGGTTGTTGATGTAGACCGTGGTAGGTGGGGGGGCATTGGAGGGGGTGTGGCCCGAGCATGGTTGCGCTGACGGAGCAGGGCGTAGCGAGCGAACCGCTTCGATTCGTGCGGCGCGCGAGGTGTCCCAACACACTAGAAGAGTGGCGAAATAATACTTTTGGGGTGGTTGGCGGGGGGGCAGGGTGGGGAGGTTCGAAATGCAGGCCGGCTCTCAGGGTTCGGGTCTTACGCGTACGTGGGTCGCAAGGCTGAAAAAAACCGGACCGTCATAGAGTTAGAATTTGCTTTAGACTGTCAGCTACTCTCGTCCCCAGAGTTTAGACGAGCCGCGCTTCGCGCGGCTACCCGCGATTCGATTCGAGGGCTGCGTTACTTGATGATTGTGGAGCTCGTCTAAACTCCAGACTCCGATAAGCTCCGACAAATCTTCGGACGCCCATAAGCTCAATCTGCGTTACAAGCCCTAAGTAATATTCGCGCTATTTCAGTCCGGAGACTCGGGTTCCAGAGTAGACTGTCAGCGTCACGTGACTCCTCTCCTGTCCGGTCGAGTGTCCATCGCATGTCCTCCGAACTGTCGCTGTCGCTGTCGCTGTCGCTCGGTTGTTGAGCTGTTCCCAACCCGCTTGCACCTGCCCCATAGCGTGACACGTACTATTTTGTAGTGATGCTGGCCATGCTGCACGCAATACACCAAGGAGTTTTTGCAACCTCGTTTACATGTTCTCCGAGGTGGCAACCGCTCTGAGACGTGTAATTAGCAAATGATTTCGAAATGCCCTGAACCGGGCGTATCGGCAAGCAGGAAACGCGATAAACACAATAACACATTCTAAGCCCGGCTGAAGCGGCAATCGACAATGCCACGTCGGAAATATGTTAGATCAAATTTGGCAGTGGTATGGAAATTTAAAGAAATCCTCACCTTCAAAATACCCTTCATCTGAAGTATCGACGGTGTACATGTGCCCGATGCATTCGCGCATTACCAAAACGACTATTAAGGGTTTCTCAGCGAACACGAAACATCAAAGGCTCACCCAAACCGTCAAAAAGGATCACGGGATTATACCCGACAACTTGAGGAAATTTACCCAAAGTTAATAAAAGGTATTTTATTTTAGATAATTCAAACAGTTAAAATGCAGACCAAGTCCATGAATCCCATTACGGTGCTCACAAAGCAGCCGGCCAGTGCTGTGAGATCCTCGGCCCTTCGTGCCAGCAAGAACACAAAGCCCCGCCCGGGGTCGTCTTCTCGCCTTGCGCTCGGTCGCCGTTATCAGCAGGTCACTAAAGCTGTGGCCGATGGGTCTGATGACACTGCTAGCAAGGCAATTGCCGCTGCGGTACCAGTTATCGGCTTGGCTGGATCCGCTGCGCTCATTAACGCTCACGTCATAGACGAACCCGTCTTGAGTTATCTCAACACTGTTGGGGTTCCCGTTATCAACGCCCTCAACCCCCCCGAATTCGTTATCCACTGGTTCCACGCACTGAACATGGGCGTCGTGCTGTTCGCCATGGGAGGCTATGGCACTTACCTCGGTTGGAGGATCCGGGCGGGGTACGGCGACGAGGTGGGTTGCCTTTTTAACCCGTCAGGTTGTTTTTGGTTAATTAAGGTTCTAACATCTGATTGAAAGACCGACTGCGAACATGTCCGGACTTGCAAGTATTTGCCCTTGACGGCAGCACTCGAACGCGATGTCGTGAAGCGGCGGCCCTGACTATTTAGGTTCCCTTATCACCCAGTCCCATGTTCGAATCCAAAGAGATGTCTGTACCGCTACGTTCGCGTAACTGCGGTGCGTTTGTGGCGTACGATATACGATATTTTCGCCGGACATAATGTCGTCCTTCGTACTCACAGCAGGCCATCGTGCAACTCAATCGCGCAAGTGCCTCTTGTTTTGGTCCCAAATCTCCTCACTGCTTTAATTGCCATCACTCCAGGATACCTTTGGCACGCCAGACTCCGCCGCTGAACTCCACTGGAAGCTTATGGCTGGGATGGGTTTCTTCTTTCTCCTTGGCGGTCAAGGAGGCCTCATCTTCACCCTTCTTGAGGATCGCACCTTGTTCGCCAGGTATCGTTTCCCTTTGATTTCTCAACACTCTTCCGCGCTATCCTGCAGTGGCGGCCATTGATGAAGTCGTCTGACAAGAGTGATGTCTCTCACAGTTCGCTATGTTCAAGTTTTCAAGATTTTCTTTGCGTCGCTTTAGAAGATCTTGCACGTTCAACGCCCTGCCTGTCGTCTGGAATACCACCCGTTTCACTTTTCTGTTCAGGAGCACCCTACCCCACCTTGGATTGACCGGTGAACGAGTGTGATCGGTCGCAGCCCCCATGCCATCACTGCCACCGCTGGATTGGGCGTTCTAGCTGCACAAGGCGTTCTTGGTGCCACGATGAAAGGTGCTTGCTTGTCCCGTGAATTTTGACCCTCAACCTGTCATGACCGGCCGTCTGCCATCGAGACACCTGCGGGTGCTATGTCAGCGACTCCCCTCGTTTGGTAAATACATGTATCTAAGAATTTGTCCCTTACCGTTAATTTATTCATTTGCCCGCCTTTCTTTGATAGCATAAGGGAGCCTGAAGGGTTGGGTATATCTGTGCAGATAGTGAAACACTTCGTACGACGCATGCATACTTGGGCTCCACCCTGATGGCCCTCTTTGTTGCCCACGCCGCCCTCGGTTTGAAACTCGGTCTTAGCTTTTAGACTTTCCAGTCAATGTGTATATGTGCATATATGTAAAATAATAGATTAATTAATAGTTGTGTAAGTAATCGGCATTTTTAAAAAGTTTTCACTTGTAGGCAGATATATATAGTAAAAGGTTTGCCATAACAACTTCGGTTCCCTCTAGACATCTGTACCCAGTACCCATCATATACACGCCTCAGGAAGTTAACTTTATTGAGACCTGGTGGAAGAGGTTTTCCACATCAGTTGCCTTTTTGGGCTAAACATTTCTTTCCCATAGATGATAATCGCTGTAGAATCTCCTTGAGAAAGATCTATGACATGACTTTTCTCCTGTAGGCCCGTGACAGACAATGGAATGATTAGGCTGACATTGTGATTGGTTTATAGCAGTATGAGAATGGCACGCTGATCGCTATGACAATATGCCATAGTGTAATGACACTACAAATCCTTGAAGCGTTGACCTAGTTTCGCCAAAGGTGGACCCAATTTATAGATGATGACAATCACTGTCGATTGGGGGAAATATTTGTTATTGCTCCATACAGGTAGATATCGTGAAGGTTCGAGCTTGATATGTTCATGAGAGAGTACTCCCGGAAGCACATATGTGCAAAACTGTCGCTGGAAATTGTATACCGTGTGTACCGTGATGTGTATCCAACAAAAAGAAAGGTTCGAATATGGTCCGTCACGACTTGTTAGCAGTGTGGTGAGATTTGGGATCGGTGGGCGGAACATTCGCTACTGGCCATGCATGATTTGCCTGCATCGGAGTGCTCAGAAATGGCCGTCTAGGGGTCTAAGATATGGTAGCACAAAAGTGCGATTTTGAGGCATGTATTCCTCGTGGTTGGTATTCGCATGCGTCCTACAGACGAAGATAATCCCGCTTTAAAATACGAACGCGGATACTGTGCATACCCCATTCCGAACATTGAGGTCATGCTCAAAGTACCGTATGAAAGTACCGCAAAGTAGCGTCTTCACTGCCCCGACGTCGTCACTCGCCACTGCGCGGAATAGCGCAGTACACTGTTGACGCCCACACCTTGGCTAACCATCAGAAGAAAGAATGGCGCAGTTAGTGGGACGGAATATATCGGCGTCCGCCAGTATACGTTGAAACACCGAGGCAAGTTCTTGAAAGAAGCATGCGCCGACGCACTGGATTATGGAAGGCTGCGTGTCAAGTGGGATGAACGTTCGTTGAATGAGGGCGCAGGTTCCCGTGTCTCGGCGTGAGGTAATATACACGATCGGCAGGTTTGTAACACTGTTTTCTTTCTGGGGACGCTTCGTACACGATGTTCGACAAGAAAGGATCTGCTACTTATCACACTATGGGTGAATATCTGCAAGCGGTTGCGGATGCGTATCAAAGGCGCACCGTTTTCATAAAGGGCTTACCATCGCGTAACAAGGGCCTACGAATGTGAAGGGCGCTCACCGAAGGAGGTTCGATCACGAAGCGATTGGGCAAGAAATTGCCCTCCCCATCTTTTCGAGGGGATTCTAACTCAGAAGTGAACTCTGGCTCTGAGCACCCAGCGTTCTGGTACATGTCGACATGGTGACACTGACGACTTCGACTAAGGATACTATTCTCGCCCTGGGGGGACGTTCCCGCTTCTTAGAACTGCGTGTTGACACGTAACTTCGGCTATGCATATTCAGGTGCCGAATTGGTATACAAACGACAAAGCAAGCAAAGCGGGGCAGCTACTGGCTTTATTTTAAATGTTTGAATTTGGGGGTGATTGGCCAGAATTTGAGCAATCTGCGTTCGAATCCACGAATCGTCGTCTGATATATATAAATGCCATATCGATATGCCTCGCACAATGTCGATGTCGCCCCGTGACACGGTTGCCGTCGTCGGCTCTGTCAGCATCGATCGATTAGCAGTCTTAAGTCTAGAAAATCGAAATCGATCGATGAGCAGTCCGGAAGAAACAGTATCGATTGCTATAACAAATATACATTGTACACAGCGCTGCTTAGTACCTTTGGGTTGTCTGAGTTGTTGTAAGCCCGTTGGATTGCTAGGCCACAATTAACCAGAGTCAAATCAGGTTTCCTGGAGACTTCCTCCTCCGTATACTTCGCGTGCACTGCCTTGTAAAATACAGGGCAGGCACGACGAAGAAGCAGACGGATAGAATCAGCTCTGCCGAGGTTGAAGCGGCTGTCATGGCCCAAGTCCGTCGAAGCTCCACTGAGTGACTCAGTGAAAGCCTTCAGGAACTCGTTGGGATCCACTCCAGCTTTGAGCTCCACCCTCTGGCTGAAGATAACATCCGGCTTGGAGAAATCCTCCAGCACAGGCATGACGTCCCTGCGTAAGGCTGTCAATATAATATTGCCATCGATCGTCAGGGAAGTACCTGTGAGTTTCTCGCACTGAAACGAGCGCAGGGTCAGCACAGAGGTACTCCAACAGCTCTTTCAAGAGCTTGTTTGCGTTGGGTACAACGGCTGCCGTGGCATCGTCCAGGCGGAAAGCACCTGAAAAGAGCGAGTTGAAGTGTGTCAATCGAGAGGTGAGCTCCTCAACGAGTTAGTCCAGTAGCAGACGAGCGTTAGACTCGTCGCCACAGAAACGCCACTCGTCGATCACATCACCTCGCCCACACAGCTCCGACTTAATGCTCTTTACCAGGGTCTCAAGGCGAGGTTGTTCGTCCAACAGAGTGCCTGCTTCAATGTCGAATTTCTTTTCGGCAGGGCTCTGCGACGACGTTGACGCAGTTGGCGTAGCGCTCGAAAGCACCTTTTTTTTGTCGCGAGGTGTATTTTTTCTGTCGTGTCGCAAACAGATCCGATTATACTCAACATTATACACCGACGGTTCGCAGCTTTTTCAAAAAAAGCTGCAAGGTCCTGCGTTTCCCTTATAGGAGCGAAACAGGTTTTCCTGGAAAAAGTGACATCGACATACACGATACTACCAGAACTGTCCACCTTGGGGCCCTTTTTTACGGAAACAGTGTGATTTCCCCGACAGATCGGGAGTAACCGCCCATATATAATTATGTTGCAGTCCACACCGGTCACCTTAAGATGGCAAGCAGGAGAGTTATACAAATCGATCGAGCATTGCCGCCAATCAGAGACGCATAGAATATTCCTGGGCGTAGTATCGAATTATGGATATTCATGCAGAAGTTATCAGCGCGGCAGATTTCAGATGGCGTATAAAAGATATTTCCGACCGATCGCGCATAATCGCCAATCAGAGAAGCCATGAGATTAGATAAACTCCATGAATATGGGTCACACGCGAAATACCATAAGCTGACTGTGCACGTAGAAGGAGCACGTGTTTCTTGTATAATTATAGAAGGAGCACATGCTACAGATTTCAGGGTGGCTTACATGAGATGTTTTCGACTGATCGCGCGTAACCGCCAATAAGAAGTGCGAGCACCTGAGATAGGCACCATAAATATGGGACGACAAGGAAAAGGGATCGCACGACAAAAACGAGATGGTTTGCAGACGCTGGCTAAGCCAATCAGCGACGCGATCAGTTTCGATTTATATATTGGTAAATTAAAAAACTGCACCACAAAAAGCCCTTAAGTGTGGCGTCCTCGCGACAAATGCGATGCGACTGGATTCAGACTTTCGCAACATGCTGACATGGCATGGTTTTGCGACACGGTGTACTTTCTTTTGTCGCACGAAGATTACAGTGTCACAGTTGAATGCCACACCCGCTAGACATGTCGGTGTGACCTCCATCAATCGTCCAGTCGACATCAACATGGCAACGCATGTCATGTCATGGCGAAATCGGCTCACCGGTGAGACCCACGCGGGCCGCGGCTGCGGCTGGCTGATTTCACATATCCGATATTATCTCGATTTTGACACATAAGTTCACTCTTGACGCTTTGGTTATGCGGCGCACCTCACACTGTTTTCTGCTGTGTCCTGCTTTGTCCTGCTGCATGTATTTTTTCCTTGCATACTAACTAATTTCCGGTTAGATCGTAACATCCTTGCTGAGTTGCTTTTCGTTGTTCTACAGGTCGCGTTCGTTGTTGCTTTACGTGTGACGCCGCCAGCAGCATTCGGTTGCTGGCGGCACTTAAATTTCTTCGTAGACGGCATTCGTTCTTGTAGGCCGGCTGACGGGCTGTGCCTAAGCCCGACGGTTTTCATGTTGTCACAAGCTTTCACTAACTGATATTTTGCAGGAATTTACTATTGGTTTTCGAGCGCCTGTTTTGTATTCGTTCGTTCTGTTCGTTTCCCCTGTTGTGTGCGTTTTTTTCCGAGGGCGATATCTGCACAGATTGTGCAGCGTGGTTTCGAGTCCCACCGCTCTCACTGACTTTGCGCTCTGTAATTTTGCAGGATATTCCTGTTTCGCCGCAATGCTGAATGCCTGCTTGCCTTCCTGACTGCTTGTTTCGCGTGTGTGTTTGTTACCCATGGCGTGTGCAACTGGTTATGTTATTTCATCTTATTTCTGACTTGTCTGCGTTTACTGCGTGCAGGTTTTTCTAATATTTTATGATCATCAGCGAGACGCATGTTGCCGTGTGGAATTTGTGAAGAGTGTATTGTGAGCTATTTTGCTTATTGTTCTCGAATGTTTGTTTGCCTGACTGTTTTTATGATTTTTGCAATATTTTTTCACTTCGTTCTGACGTTTTAGCGTTCGCTGTGTGCAGGTATTTCAGTTTAACTTTCATCGCTGGCGAATTGCATGTTGCCGTGCCCACGCATCATCCTGCCTAGCTTTTGGATATCAGAAGTCACTCCTTGATAGGATTTGTTTTGTTCATAGCTGTGACTTCATATTCGAAATAGTATGCACTGCGCTTTTATTGTAAATGTATTTGCATAGTAATGTAATGAAAATAGAGTAGAAAATAGAATCGTGTTGTGCTAACGTGAGCGCATTCTCCTGCCGATTGTTAGTTAGTTTGAATATGCCAGCGTGTCAAAATTGTTTCTTCCGTAAACTGTAATATTATGTTTACAGTCATAATCTTTTGTACAACTTTCCGTAAATATTCTGTCCGTAAATATCAGTCTTCTTTGTGTCGCTGCGACAATAATGAGTCCCCTACTCCCTGTTTGTCGCACTGCGACAATAATGAGTACCCTACTCCCTTTTGTCGTCCCAGAATATAATTGCTGTGTCGCATGGTGCGACAAAAATAATAGATCATGCGACAAAAATGAAGTGCTACCGCGCTCAACTGGTCAAAAGTTAATTCCCTCTAAGATGCGCCTGCTGGGTGCGCTCGCAGCCTCGCTGGAGCAATCTTCAGTTGGTATGGCGTAGAAGCCATACCGAAAATCTACAGTTTCCGACTAGGTTAAGGGGTTAGTAAGAACCGAAAATCTAAAATTTCAACAAGTCGCCAAGGTGAGAACGTCACGAAAAAAATCTCAGCAAGAGAAGTCAAATTTACACTCGGCAATTAGACAAAATGTAAGGGGAAGGGGTCGAACTTCCGGGTCAAAGTCTCAAAATTCGCAGCCACGATGAGATATAGAGTAAGGACGAGTAGCACAGTGTCGTAAACATTGATGGAGATGCGTGTACTGCTTCGGAGACTGCGGGTAGCTAATCCGGTCCGTCTATAGTCCTAGGCAATTTTGTTGACGACAGAAATGTACCCTCTCACGCACTCTATTTACTTCTCCTCGCGACTGCGAGCGATCCAAGACTTCATTGCCGGATCCGTCGCCCCCACGCCCTCACAAAGGCGTTTAGCCAGCCATACTCGGCGGTAATTTACAACCACCTGAGGCCGGTGGTGGGCGCAAACCTGCTAGAACAAACACACCGTGAAGCACTACAATAAAACATATATGCTACTCTCGCATATGTCAACCGTGAAACTGTGAAGCTATACACGCGATAAAACGGGTGTTATAGCTTCCGCTGTATGAATGTGATGACAACTGTAAGAAGTCGGGTGTGGAAATGACAGATGCAAGAATGATCGGTCTGACATCCGAAGTCGATAAAAGGAGATGGCGGTGATGCCAGTGTAGTAGTCAGAGTAGTCGAACCGTATCGGTGATGGCACAGTAGACGGTGCCACTGTCAGAGTGGCATATCCAGCATCGATCGATACGTAGTCTGGAAAAATCGAAATCAATCCATGAACAGTCCAAAATAATCGGAATCGATCGATAAGGCATTCTACAACCGATACTGAACCTTGCTATTGGCACAAGTACTTGATGCGATATATAGCCATTTCCTATTACTGGAAGCCGCTATTTTTTTGACCGACAGCATGTTGCGAGTTTATATTCGGGGGTCGCGCTCTTCAGGATGAGTTATGCGGCGTGCTTAAGCATATTGGAACCTTTGACTTTATATTGGATGTCGAGAGCCACTCCGACGTTTGGGTAAATATACTAAGTTAACGTCACATAATTGGTCATCCCAAGGTTGGAGATGGGTTGACCCGGATCTTGAATACATGCTCGGATCTTGAATCTTCAGGCTCCTAGGGAGCCGGAGCATGGATTTTCAAGGGTCCCTTGGAGACGGGACACGTCGGGGCGTGATATTTTGGACTCCAAGGAAGACGGGATGCATTGTGGTTCCCGATGGATCCTTAATGGCCATGGGTAGCCATATGTTTAGACTTTGATTGGGCCCAGTGATGGCACTCACTTGCGATCAGGGAAAGTATTATGAATTACTGGACACAAAAGGTAGAGACTGCGAATGTGACTAATGTGTTACGGTTCGCGCGAGCAGTCACCTGATGTGGCGAGTCATCGAAAGCGCGAAGCGTGTCATATCGGAAACTGCACGAATATCCCTGGATACTCGCTGATGTCAGCCGAGTGGCTTCATTCGCGTAGGTCAACGGGTAGAGCAATCGCATATCAAGCGGGAGGTCATGGGCTCTGGTCCCTTCACGGATGAATTTTCCCGCTATGGAATACGCTCGACCCACCTCAAGCAGTGAAAATCCCCAATACTATTTATAAACCTTAAGATATGTGTGCACGAGACTAATGGCAGATATTGCTCGGTTCGGACGTTTTCGGAAAAGCTAAGATATATTAACAATGTTGACTAATAATTATATGGGAGAGTGTGTTGAAAAACGGTGTCACGAGTAGGACTCGCCAGAGCTGTCATATCAGACTGTCATAGTGCGACAGTCCGATAGGCAGATTCTAGCACACCACCTCATACGAGGTGGCACCGTGTACACACTACGCCACCTAATCTAAGGTGCCCTAGTTACTGCTACTAATGGCCCGAAGATTAAACTGTTACACGGCAGCCAGCTTGATGAAAAGCTGGCAAGTTAACCGACAGGGGCTCTTCCACATCCCAGGTGGATTATAAGATGAGCAAAGTAAAGCGAAGCTGCCAAAATAAAATCTGGAATCTCACTGTGCTCTTACGGAGCCTGTACAGTGCAGCGTGCCGATAGTCTGTGAAGCTCATATCGGGATGGTGTTTCTGCGATTGGCGGTCGGGCTCATGGCCTCTAGCACATAAAAGAAACCAGCCGCACTCCGTAGAGCCAGAAGTGGCCCTCGCAGTGTGAATCTCAAAACACAGTGCAGTAAGGGAGCCTGTCGGAAAGAGACTTTAAGCTGCCGAAATCACCAATACGCATCACTATAATCATCTTCGTAGCCAAAAGGCTCATCACTCAGAATACTGCTCTTGCTGAGAAAAATATCGGAGCTCATTTCCGAGGAATGTTGCTGGGCGTCAAAATTAATCGCACCACCACCTAATCAGAATGGGGCGTCCTCAAGTGAGGCGTCCGATTCCACGTTTTGACAAGTGTCTTCAACTGCCGACTGACTAAAAACCACCGGGAAAACACTAACAGTCGCAGGGGTACCCTCTTATTTTGGTCGCCATCATGTTTTTTTTTGTCGCAGTGCAGAAGTTTGGATTGGTTGCAGAATTTTTGGCTGCGTGCAGAATTTCCCGGGAACCCTTAGAGATTCTGTTGTGGGCACGCTACGAGGATAGTAACTTGTTATATCAACTCTTACTTTCTAGCAGTCCTGCAGTGTGGTGCGGGATAACGACGATCGCTCTTAATTGGAAGATGCGCTCTAAATTGGAAGATTTTTTGAAGGTCATTGTTTTGATGTTTTTTACATTATTTTAAACATATCATGCCCAAAAAATAGGGTGGTTATAATTTTGGAAGTTTTTCTCATCGTATGAGGCGGGGTTTTCAGAATTCTTACGCGTGATTCTTAGGCATATTGAGGAGTGTTCCAAAAATCCACATATGGTATTAGATCGAGATTAAAGGTTATAAAATGGAAGTAAAAAGGGAAAAATATGTACCTGTTTATCGTATGTTTGATATTTTCATCGATTTCAGCACAATTTTGCCAAAACCCCCTCAAACCCTATGCTTTATCACACGCGTATTCACAAAGGGCGGGTAACATATGTAAAGGTTCTTGCTAATGGACCCGTCACGTGCTATGTTATAATGTAGTTTGCCATAAAACATATTTGAACAAATAAACTATCAAGCACTTGCATCTCCGTGCAGATTTCTGGAGCAAATGGCCCTCTAGCGGGGGAAACCCTAAGTGGTAACACCAATTTAGGGTGTAAGCACAACCACATGTGTACATGCATGCACACACGAACTCTTGACTGCACTTATTTACTCTTCAGAGTTCTCCATCAGTGCTTTTAAAAGCTCAGCTTTCTCCTCACAACCTGGAATTCCGCCTTGAACACCAGATTTTGCGGTCTCATCCCAGCATGTCAACACCTCGTTCACGTCAAATGTAGACTTCATGCGAAGGGTGCGGGCACCCCGTACGAAAGCTCCAGCCTCACAGAGTTGTTCTACCATCTCGAACGTTCTCCGTGACTGTGCTGGCAACCAGAACTGCCAGGTTATCTCCTTCCGTGAGGCATGCTGCCCCACCACCTCCACGAAATGGAGGTGGTGGAGAAGAAGGAGGAGGCGAAGAAGTAAGGAGGGCGAGTCGGAGTTCGAGTCGGAGGAGGAGGCGAAGAAGGAGGGCGATGGGGAGGAGGAGGAGGAGGACGAGGACGACCAAGAGGACGAAATTGAGATCCACTGCGCACAGCCCGCCGCAGAGGACCCAGAGAAGAAGTACACGACCTTCGCAACTGACAACGGTTTTGAGGTGATCTACAAGTTGGACGAGGAAGGGGTCCAGCAGCCCGCTGGACTCGAGAAATCGGACGAGGACAACGACCGGTTGGTTCTCTGGAACTACGCAGAGAACTTGGCGATGAAGCCGGCGCTCACATTGGTGCGAGTGCATCAGTATATGCCGCATTCTGAAAGGCATCTGGTGCACGCCATTAAAGAGTACATAGTCCCCAAGCAACCGGCGGAAGAGATCGTCGACTTTGCTATGGAAAACTACCGCATCCTGGAGACGGCGCCAGCAGCAGCCCTGCCAGAGCCAGCAGCAGAAGAAGCAGAAGCAAAAAAAGCAGAAGCAGCAGCAG
>LGRX02009738.1:0-19387 GCA_001247695.2 Cymbomonas tetramitiformis | reverse complement strand
GGGGGGTACCCAACTCGATGAGTACGGCTGGCTGGCTTTTTCGGCTAAGAAAATTCCCGAAATAAGCAACCTTTGTGCTGGCGCCGCAGGCGATTTTTCCTGAAATTATGGCCGTTCTAAGCGTTTATCAATGAAAATTTAAGAAAATAGCTGGCTGATTGAAAGAAATTGGCTTACTATTCTTCGAGTTCTCTTATGACGCTGACGCTGGCGGGGGGGGAGGGGGGGGTACCCAACTCGATGAGTACGGCTGGCTGGCCCAAAATCCCTGTTTTCTTAACGGTGAGTGATTACTGTACGAAACTCACACACGGAACACGCAACTCTCCGCCACCTGAAGGAAGGAGAAACAAAAGGCCCGACAAACAGGGACAATGCATACACAAATGAATGGGTCTCCTGGCTCACCGAGGAGGCCAAAAAAGAAAGGTCGGCTGCCCACAAAGTGGTCAAACAGCACTGGAAGCGAGCCAAACAAAGGCATAATGACAAAACAGTAAGAGAATACTGGAACAACCAGAAACGATACCACAAAAGGATTTATGCCAAGGCCCGAGAAACAGGCCATGCCCCCACGGCGAATATACAGGCCTTACAGGACAGGGAGGGCAACCTAGCTGTAGGCCACAAGAACATTGCGAACGCACTAGTGGACCACATGGCCCACTCGGCACCATATAGGATGGAACACCGTAGTCTACCCGACCTAGCACCCCCACCATGGGAAGACCCAGCCCACAAGGAGCGACTCATAAAGGCACCAAGACCGGACCCCAAGGGAATGGTCCTCACGATAAGTAGACAGGGCTACAGCAAGGCAGTACACACCCTAAACAACAACAAGGCACCAGGCCCCACCAAAACCCCTAACGAAATTCTCAAGTACATGCCAGAGGACTTCCACGATGCCTTGCATGCGCTCATGCTGGAGATGTGGAACAGCAAACACGTCCCCCTCACCTGGAAGAGAGGGACATTCTGTTTCCACCACAAGAAAGGAGATGTCACCCTACAGCAAAACTATATGCCCATAGCCCTACTGGAGGGAGTATTCAAACTATACACCTCGCAAATATCAAACATGCTCTCCACGTTCTGCGAAACACAGGGGATACTAGCCCAGGCACAGGAAGGCTCCAGAGAGAAAAGAAACACACTCAGACAACTCACGAGAGTGACCAACGCAATAGAGGACGCAAATGTCTCCGGACGGGAACTGCATGGCCTGTATGTAGACTTTGAAAATGCATATGGCTCAGTGGACCACAACAAGCTACTACATACAATGCAGTACCTTGGAATACCTGAGGAACTTACACAAGTAGTGCGAGATGTCCTAGGTACACAAAGTCATGACACCATGTCAATGTACACCAGAGTAGGAGGGGAAACCTCTCACGAAATGGTCCAGGTACAAAGAGGTCTCCTCCAAGGAGACAGTATGAGCCCCCTCCTCTTCATAATATACCAGGAACCGCTGTTAAGATGGCTGGAGGTGGGGGAGCACGGATACCAACACAAACACGCAGCCGAGCAGGAAAGACTGGGCCCCCTCAGGACGACAGCAGGGGCGTTCGTCGACGACCTGCTCATACTATGCCCCACGATTTTCCACATGCGAGCCCAGCTACACAAGCTAGAGGCATTCTCACGATGGAGTGAACTCAAAATTAACCTTACCAAGTCAGCCATAACCGGCATAAAAAATGGGGTCTCCATACCTGAACAACTCCAGAAGGACCTCAAAACGGTTGGGGTGGATGGTAAGCTGAGCCACTTCAAAATACTCAAACCGGACGACACATACAAGTACCTAGGAGTACTACTGGCATTCACAGGCAGATGGGACAAGGAGAAGGAAGCTGCCAGGGAGGAAATGAACCACAGGATACAAGCACTACTGCGCTCGCCGCTGACGCCAGACCAAAAAGAGTACTCCCTCCACTCTGCAATACTGGGAAAGTTCAGGTATGGACTGCACTTAGGCCTCTACACCGCGGGTGAAATAGACGACTTTGACAAGGTAATAGGTGGGGCCACAAAGAACATACAAGGCCTGCCCCGTAACGGAACACCGAACATTTTCACCACACAGGAAAAGGAAAGGTTCGGATTGGGCATGGTGCCACTCCAGGCAGTCTACGCCCAGGCAATTTGGAGCGGACTGCTGGAAGCCATGCACAGTGAGGAGGACAGAGGAGCTGTACGGGGCCCAGTGTGGAGGCAAATAAACCTGAGGTCAAGACTCAGAATGTCCCACGTCAGCAGGTCCACCAGAGGACTGATAGAATACCACTGCACCACACGCAAGAATTGCACAGACCTTGACAAACTCTGGGGGGGGGCACCAGACAAAACACAACACGCTAAGAAAACTCAATGCCCTTCTTAGATACAACATTACGCCCCAAGGAACAGAAGGGATGCTCAAACAACTCCAGACCCCAGTACCGAAGATAATGGCGCAGCTAAAAGGGGCGACCAGAAGGAAGTCTGACAAAGAGATGGAAGGAACCACGAGAAAAACAAAAGCTGGCAAAATGGTGGATGGAGACCTGCCGGCGCCTCCGGACTGGCAAGCGATGTGCACAGACCAAACCGCCAAGCTCACAATACCCAAGGACACGCCGACTGCGATAAATTTCACGACGTGCCTCAAACTATTCACGCATTTCCCGGACCTAGCCTTCCTTACCACCAGAGATGGCCAACACGCGATTAGTCAGGTGAATGTCAGGGAACAATGCAAAGATGCAACCCTCAGCGCAGACCGCAGTGCCATAGCAAAAGGCCTGGCACACCTATACCCATACCTTTGCGAAGCCCAGCCGAGGAACATAGCGAAGCCAGGGGACTTCTATGACAGCCTCACAAACCGACGACTGAAGCAACAATACAGGAGCATGCCCAGTGAGGGGCCGTTGGACCCCCACACAATGCGAACCAACCTCCCGCGCCTCAACCCGGGCTAAAATGACGGAATGGGAGGCGAAACTGGTCCCCAGAGAAGAAATTCATAGGCAACTCTCCCTGCACCCGCTTACAAGAATTAACGAGACAGAAACCACCGGTCAAACGTGGGGGGAAGAGCAGGAGGTCCCACAAGACCTCCACGCAGACCTACAAACTAAGTGGATAGATGAGGTAGACCCCATGGCGGAAAAAATGGAGGCAGATAGCTTTGAGAAGGGCCAAACGATAGACAAGCCGAAAGAAATTGTGGCAATGAGGACCCTACTCATTGACCCAACGGACCCGCACTCCCAAGTGACACAGTACAGAACCCAGTGGAGGCACCCAACAGGGGAAGACTCCTACTCGTGGAGTACAAGAGAAACCATAACTGACTTCTTGAAACTTGCAAAGCGAAGGGGCCAAAGTGCGACCACCTTCCCAACCCTGACAAGAAGGCTACGAGCCAGGGGCTCCCAAGTGACCCACCTCAGAGGTCTCAGGGAGATACTGGCCGGAAGGCCTCACCTGGGACAGGCCTGGCCCACACTACATGCGGGAAACCTCACCCTGGACCCGACGGAAACCAACCCGGAGCAGGACATTGCGGACAACAGAGAACACCACTGCCAACTGCGGATGGAAGGGGACCTCGCTCACAGCTACCACAGGAACGGGAAGTACATAGGCACCCTCACAAAAGAGAAGCTTCTCAGGCTACATGAAAGGTACACCCAAGCAGTGGGTACCACACACCACCAAACCCCACACCAACGCACGCTACGCACTGAGATGTGGGAGGACCATAAAATACAAGTCTCCACATTTGAGGAAGAAGTGGGACACCTACTTATTAGATACTCAAGCAAAGAAGAAAAGGAGGAAAGGAAAAAGAACCTACAAAACCACTGGACATTCCCCGCCCAGATGCAAAGGGCACTACAACAGGCATTCGGACTCAACACTGAACTATTCGCCTCACCCCTCAATGTCCACCACAACACCACGAATTACTACGCCAAGTATGACAGAGACAAGGTGTTCGGGGCCAGAGGCTCAGCCTGGACTGCAAACTGGATGAAACTGGGGGCCTACCAGTTCAACCCAGAATACACGCCACAGGACCTCAAGAAGGCACTGGACTTTGCCATTGCAGCCACCACCACACAGGACCCGGTATTCGGGGTCGGAATATACCCGACGTATGAAAAAACCCCCTATAGGAAACTATACAACGCACATGCAGGGCACCTAGTGCACGAACTGCTTGAAATACCGCAAGGCAAATTCACATTCCTGCCCCCTGACCACTGGATGGGTGCCACACACCAGCAAGCGAAGCAGTGCAACTGGAACCTCAGGGTACTGATTGTTGCCAACAAAGCGGGGTGGCAGGCCCACTGCGGGGACCCAGACACTGCTGCGGATTGCATAAGAAAAGCACTCACAACTTGCCCACAGAGCAAGGTCCGCACGACCACAACCGCCAAACAGCCGGCAAGGGAGGCGAACCAGCATGACAAGCACGAACCAAACCAAGAAGGATACACCCTCGGCACCGACTGCATTGTGGACACAAGACCATGGCAGAGCTATGAACTCCCGGAGATTAAAACAAAGGACATGACGGATGAAATGGGAAGAATGTGCAACACAGGGCCGCACATAAGGAACGACCTCTGCCCCCAGTGCTTCAACGTACAGACAGAAATTGAAACCTGGTGGGAGGACAGCCACCTCCATGTGGAGGACGGACCAGCCAAATGGGAACTCCTCCCCGGTAGCAGGGGAGGAAAATGGGACATACACCCCCCCACAGTGCAACAGGTGATAGAAGCGAACACCTCGCACACCAGACTCAGAAGACAGACTGACGCCCAAATGCTATGGGACAAAGTGGCGAGGTCAAAAATTGTCAGATACCCCGCCGACTTCTGGCCCGAGCACGAGCCGGGGGTCCAAGGGAGAAGATGGGAACTAACGAGAGACCGGACAGAGGACCCCAGGAACCTACCCCCGAGTGACACACCAGCCCAACTGACATACCCCCCCCTCAAAGGGCACACGAAGCGACCTCGTACCTATACACAGACGGCAGCAAGAGAGAAATTGAAACAGAGGAAGGAGGCAAAGAATGGGCCTCAGGAGCTGCGGTATGGGACCCCAGGTCCGGAGAAGGGGAGGCCCACATGATTAGATGGGAAGGTGAGGACCAAGAGGTGAACAGAGCCGAGCTTCTTGCCATACAGAAAGCAGTTACACTCCCGCCGCCACCAAGCGGCGAAGGACTCACCATTTGCACGGACAGTGCCAACTCCATTAGACAACTGGAGAACATGAGAACAAAACCCCACAGCATGGAACACCACCGGCAAAGAGACCTCCTATATGCCATACTGGTCAACATTGAAGCATTGGTAGCAGCGGGGCACACGGTCTCCTTACTGAAAGTCAAGGCACATACAGGAATTGCGGGAAACGAAAAAGCTGACGAAGCAGCCAAGCAAGCATGCACTACAGGGACCCTCACGGAGGCATGGGATAATGACGAAACAATACAAGTCAAACCCATGGTACCAGATGAAGACTCGGGCAGCAGAGAACTACAAGGAAAGCTCGCCGTCCAGAAATATGTGACCACATTACTCCGTGAGCAGCGAGCCCGAGGAAACAGCAGGCTCACGGCAAAAACTACCGAGCTTCAAGGAGAACCCACAACCTGGACCCACCAACTGAAAACGAAGCACATTTTCAGGTGGGAGGCACACCATGACCAAGCGCAGCAAAATGAAGAGGAGCAAGCAATGATGCGGGACTCGAAGCCCAACCGGCAGCAACAGGCCGACCAGACTAGAGATGAAGAAGACAGGCAAATAAAAGCCATGATGGAACAAAAGGAGGATGAAGAGATGCTCCTTATAAGAGACATGCACGAGCAACAAGACCAAAGGGAGACAGAAGGCAGAACAGGCCCCACCCGGGGAAGCGACCCCACACCTGCAGAGACACCACCCCAACCCCGTGAGGGGGAAGAAATATTTGAGGAACTCAACGAACTCGTGGAGAGACTCGAGGTGACCCAAAAACAGCACAATGATGAGGAAACCTTTGAGATGCTCAATGAACTCATTGAACAGCGGGAAGCACCTAAAGGGGGGCCGGCAAATGAAAGACAAGCTCACCATGACCGCGTCACGGAGGAGTCCAGAGTCCATGCGATGATGCAGGACCCGATGCCCAGAACAAGATGGAAGCAACGAAAGCACGACATAACACACAACAGAACGAAAAATAGGAACGCCCCCCCGGTTCAAGAGAACAAGGCCACCGACAACTGGCTGAACGAAACAATGGGGCACCTCAAGGGAGACAAGCCACTACACAAAATAGCGAACGGCTTCTGGAAACGAGCCACCTTTGCGGTGCGGAAAACAATACTCAAATGCAGACTGAGAATACTGCCAGCACAAGACTACGAGACGGCGAAAAACTCAGCCGGAGGAAACGGAAAGTGCACCCTGGAAGGATGTCGGCACAAAGGGGTGGATTATGCAAAGGGCTTCCTCATGAGAGTGGGGCACGCCCTAGGTGGATGCGACAACCCACAAATGCGGGGAATGTTCTCGGACAGGGCGGACGCCCACGCAGACGAACTTAAACACATACTTGACCACCATAGGAAAGGAGGATGCAAGGTCCTTGCCTACACCGGAAAAAAGAGGGACCCAGGTGTTAAGCCAAGAGTACTTCCAAACTACATACTTACCAGAGGGCAATGCAGACACGACGGAAAGAACAACCCAGGCAGAAATGATGGACCCGACACAATACCGAGCTTTGTAGACATAGTCATGATAGAGGGCCTGGAGGACCTAGAAGACGGATGGGAATGCACACAACAGGAAGCACCAGCAAGAGTCAAAAACCTACACCTCATTGAGGTGGCCCATACCGACGACGAGAAATGGGGACCCAAGCTCTTGGAAAAATACACGAAATATGGACCACTACTACAATTGCTACGTAGACACGGATTCCGTGCCAAACTCCATGTCTTTGCAGTGGGCAGGACAGGCACGGTATACAGGCACAACCGAGACATACTCGAGCAACTCGGGCTCGACAGAAAAGAAGCCATACAGGCACTGCAAAGGATACACGACCTGACGGTGAACTACGCACACAGCACCTACCAGCTATACAGAAGGCTCAGACAGGAGAAACAAGAGAAGGAAAAAGATGAGAACCACCCAGTGTAAATTGTCCCATTAAGGCCGCCACTTGTGGCGGTCCGGCCCAGAGTAGGGCCGGGGAAATTAATTTACTCATACGCCCGAAGGGCGTGGTTTTTTCTTTTTCTTTTTTCTTTCTGATAATGTAGATAACACTTCACAAACACATGTGCGTGTGAAGTGTCAGTGATGGCGATAGATATGGGAACAGATAATCCAACATGCTGAAGGGCTGGATGGAGTTATCTCCAGACCCGAAGGCAATATACTGTGCCCATGCAACAGCTGGTAACTGTTGGGCGCGGTCCATTCGTCATTCCACATATCATCGCTGGAGCAACAACAACAAGTACATTGCATAATGACAATTGATACAGATTTGATCAGTTCAAAATGCATGTAACTCTTTCAGAGCAGTAACTATATTGACATCTGATAGAAGTTGTTGAGGACAAGCACACACATACAAATGTGTTGTGTCAAACTGCTTTGATTATATCAAGCAATGTCCTGATATGTTTAAAATAAGAGATATCATTTTGATAAATCTTAGAGCACAGACCTATGCTCAAAACATATCATAGATTGATAAATATCACTAAAGTGGATAATCCGCTTAAGTTGATGACTCTATATATATCATCAGAAAGTACATTTACTGCCATGGGTTTAAATCAGTAAAACCCAGAAATGTGATCAACCTCAGATGTTGATATACAGCATAATTCACTTTTATGCCATGAAATTTATCATGTGCAAAGGTAAAGTGATTTGCAGTGCTTCTGTACTTTACATTCCACACACACACAGATATGTATATATATATAGCCAAAAACGGCCAAAATGGGTAAAATCCGTTTGCGATAGATTTGAAAATGGAAAATCGGACCCTATTTTATTTGATAATATGATTTTATACCTATTGAGGTATGAGAAAATCATAATGACACATGTCATATCTCGTGTAACACCCTAGATAATAGGTGTGGAATATGTGGGGGTTACATATTGGCTGTAACACTAAATCGGTCAAAATGCTGTACGTGAAATACATTTTGAAAATTTCGGATTGATTTTTTTTGCTAAAATGAATATTTAGCTATCAAATAACAATCCCTGATTTATGCAGCATGTGTAACACCCTGTAACACCCTAAAATTGAATGTGTGTGTCAGGGGTGTAACATACCTCCTGAAAACCACTAACATTCAGTATGGTATTAAATGCAGTTTTGCTTAAAAATAGTTGCAAAATATTTATACTGCTTTATTTTTACCTATTTTAGGGTTACTGATACCATGTAACACCCTAATCACATTATTGGGTATATGGGCCACTGTAACCTAACATGCCCTAAAATGCCACTATATATTCGATAAACTTCGTGTTTGGCATTAACATATCATGATGTATTCGACACAGACATGATTATATATCGGGCAACAACCCTAAAACTGTAACAGATGCTTCCTATATGGAATGCATGCTATTTATGAGGTACAGGCAATTGACAACTGCCTTATATCACACACTTCCTTGAGGGGGGAAGAAGGTGGATATATATATATACCTACCTCATTATTATGTACGAATGTACTACATGTATGTAAACATACAGATATACCATATATAACATATAAATCACACACACTCAGTTAGTCGATTAGCTGAAGGTATTTTTGTGTTGTGTTTTGTTTTTAGATGGTTGCACTCGAAGAGGAAGAGCCAGAGATTCCTAATATCGACCCAGATCCATCGACATGGTTTTTCGACATTCTTGGTTCATATGATGCATTCAGCCGGTTTAAAGTCCCGAAATGGATCGCTGGTTATGCCGACACACAAACCAGATATGACCAGATAGGCTACTATGACAACATCAGTCGTATGAAGCCAGACATGAGCCGATTTAGGGATCCAGCTAATGAGCCTCAGGAACCAGAAAACGAGTTCACAGAAGATAATCCTCCGATGGTTTTTACAGATCCAGATACAAATTCAGTCCCAGCACCAGCTCCACCTAGTTTGGTCCCAAAGGTGAAAATGACACCACCTAGGGAATTCAAATCAGGACAGGACGCAGAAGTCTGGTCGGACACGGTGGACAGATATTTCCAGTTCACCTATCCTGGAGTCAAGGACAAGGATTTGATTACAGTGTTTCTGACTCTTATTCAGAACAACGACAGACACTATTTTCAGGTCTTGGCACAACAGCCACATGCCACCTATGAGATGGTCAGACAGACATTCCTCAGACAATTTGGTAATCCTCACAAGAGATCGGTAGCCAAGAAACACCTTATGGCACTGACTCAAGGAACCCAAACCTTTGCAGATTATTTGCGCACATTCACATCACTGGCTTCTCTAGCAGCAGTTGATTTGAATGATGTGCTAATAAAGGACAGATTCGTCACCAGTATGGATCCAGATCTCCGCAGACAGTTCCAACTCAGATTCCTGACAGAAGAGCAAAGGAACAATCTGTCGTGGCAAGAAACCACACAGATACTGCTTGATTTGAATTATGTCATTCATTCAAAGCAGTCAGAAACCCTTCACTATCGGGGTCAGAAGGAGCAGTCGTCAGGAGGTCCAGCCAAGAAGGACAAAGACAAAGGACGTGGCCAGAAGCCATATGACAGATCCAACAGAAATCGGAATCAGAATCAGAGTGGCAGCCAGAATTCCAATCAGAATCGGAACAAGGGAAAAGGTGGAAAAGGCAAGGGCAAAGGAAAAGGAAAATCACAGAATCCTCAGTCTTGCAATCGTTGTGGTCGTGTTGGTCACATCGAAAAGGATTGTTATTCCACCAAGACCCCAGATGGAAAGGAGATCAAGGGTAAGCCACCAACTCAGAGTCCTTTCCAGAATCGGAGACAGCAGCAGCAGAATCAGGGTGTTAAGGATGGGTCCGGCAAACTCATCAATACGATCAACACCTTGGTTAAGGAACTGAAGAGTCAGCACAGCATCAATGCAGCAGTTGCAACTCCAGCTCCAGTTCCAGCTTCAGCTCCAGCTCCTCAGGGAAACTCTCAGGGTACTGCACAGGTACCGGTGTTGAGAGCACCCCGAGGGTAGATCAGCCTGAAGATGCCACTGAAGCAAGTGGCCGGGTTGAGAGTATCTCAGAAGAAGTCCTTTCCAGTCTGACATTGCAGTTTCAGCAGATGGACACTCCCTCAGAGCACATCGCACAGATGCAGTCTCAAACAGCACAGCTGAAATCACAGAAGAAGCTGTTGTTGTACAAAGGGAAAGTATATGGACAGAGTACTCACATTTTGGTAGATCCAGGAGCCACATCGTCTTTCATCGACAGACAGTTCGCTGCTCAGCTTGGTATAGCACCCACAGACTCTTCATCGTTTTCAGTGGGATTGGCTGGAGGAAGCCAACTACCATGCACATCCTATCTTCCCAAAGCTACATTTACGCTGGGCAAGTATAAGGATACATACAGAAGATTTCTACATCATTGACATAAAACCATTCACTGTCATTCTGGGTCAAGATTGGTTGGAGAGGAGAAATCCCCACATTGACTTTCAGACCAAAAATCTGACGATCACTAGGAAGCATTCATCAGGCTCCAGTATTCGCACAGTATTGTCCAGAGTTGAGCAGACTCCAGACTCAGATGACCTTCCTGAAATGGAATTGGTCAGTGCCACCACCATGAGAAAGCACCTTCGTCGTATTCGATCCAGTGGTTCGGCTGAAGAAGTAGCTTATCTCTTCTTTCTCTCAGAGGTCGACGGTGAACTGGTCTTTACAGCATCAGACACAGACACCACTATGGAAGACCCCGAGGTCACAGCAGCACGTGATCAGATGAGAGAAGACTTTTCAGACATATTCCAGGAGGATCGTCCAGCTGGTCATAGGCCAGAACGGTTTGAAGGTGGTTATCATCGAATCAACATCGAACCTGGGCACAAACCACCATCGCAGCCAGTACGTACCATTCCAGTACCCATGATGGAAGAACTCAAACGACAGATCATCAAATATGTCGACTTGGGCATCCTTCGTCCGTCATCATCTCCATATGGATGTCCTATCATTTTCGCTCCTAAGCCAGGTGGGAAGTGGAGGATGTGCTGTGATTATCGAGCCCTTAATAACATCACAATTAAGGACACGTATCCATTGCCACCTCACGACACCCTTCTTGAACAGCTAAAAGGCGCACGATGGTTTAGCAGATTTGACTTCAATCAGTTTTTCCATCAGATCCCTATACATCCAGATGACATTCACAAAACAGCTATTCGCACCAGATACGGTTCCTATGAGTGGACAGTCATGCCTTTCGGATTGACCAATGCTCCTGCAACAGCTCTACGTGTAGGAAATCGGGCATTCTTCGACTTCATCGATCGGTTCCTTGTCATTTTCATGGACGATACCATCGTATACAGTCCGGATTTTGACAGCCACGTGAGTCATGTCCGACAGTTTCTCCAGCGTTGCAGAGAACACCGGTTCTTCATCAGGCCTTCCAAGGTGGAGTTGTTCGTCAGATCCATAGACTTCATCGGACATCACATCTCTGAAGCAGGCTTGTCCATCATCGAAGACAGAATCCGAGCAGTTATGGCAATTCAGCCTCCAGTGTCTTATGGTCCTACCGTTGGAAAACAGCCTCTACGCCGTATGGCTAAAGACGGCAAGTCATCCCTTCGGTCATTCTTGGGCATGGTCGGTCAATTCAGGAGATTCATACCAAAGTTCTCCAAAGTTGCCGAGCCGCTCAATCGTCTCCTTAAAGATAATGCAGAGTTTGTCTGGGAATCTGAGCAGCAGCAGGCATTTGATAACCTCAAAAGTGCCATCTGTAACGCTCCAGTACTACAGCTTCCAGATCAGAAACTGCCATCTATTATGGAGGTCGATGGATCAGGCACACACGTTGGTCAAGTGATACTCCAGGATCAAGGAAAAGGTATGAAGCCATGTGGCTATCACAGCGTCACTCTATCCGATACACAGAGACGTTGGCCTATTCCTGAGATCGAGCTATTTGCCATTGTGGAGGGCTTCCGATTCTTTCGCCACATCTTGTTGGGAGCTCCTGAGACCATTGTACGCTCAGATCATCAGCCACTGGTTTATTTCCAGACCAAATCCACACTGAGCCCCAAACAGGCACGGTGGTTGGATGAGCTCTCCGAGTACAACTTCCGTATAGAGCATATTGCTGGCGATAAGAATAAGGTCGCAGATGCACTCACTCGTATCTCTGCACTTTTTGAACTCACTGATTGTCTTCAGCACATGGACATCAGCGAGGTCATGCCATCTACAGATCCTGCATTTATTGCTCTTATATCTTCTTCATCAGCTCATCAGCTACACGACATCATTATATCCGAATATGATCGTGACACATTTGCACAGACTATTTTGGCTAAGCCTGACATCATCGACTTCATCACAGTCAGTCAGCAGCTACAGCTTCGAGCTCATTCAGGGGTTGATCTATCGTAAGACCATATATGGCAGACAGCTGTACATTCCACCAACAGCTAAAGTCCCCACAGATGACGGTGAGATCACACAGCTTCGCCACATTCTCCTTCATGAGTGCCACTCAGCCACTATTTCTGGTCATGTAGGCAAAAATCGCATGCTTCATCTTCTGCGTAGCCGGTATTATTGGCCAGGAATGACAACGGCAGCCATCAAGTACATTCGGGAGTGCCCCGTTTGTCAGCGCCAGAAAACGAGGCGACACAAGCCTTATGGTCAGGCACATATACGATATTCCGTGCCTAAGACAAAATGGCTAGATGTATCTCTTGATTGGATCAATGACCTGCCTATCACCGCTAATGGGCACGACAGTATATTTGTGGTGATGTGCCAATTTTCTCATCGATGTCATCTCATTCCCTTCAGCATGACCTGGACAGCTCAGCATACTGCTTCTATCTATATGCAGCATATCTTCAAGCTCCGTGGTCTTCCGAGGAACATCATATCAGATCGAGACCCCAGATTCACCTCTACATTCTGGCAGACACTGTGGAAATCTACTGGTACAAGATTGTCTATGACGTCCTCACACCATCCACAGTCGAATGCTGCCAATGAGAGGAGCCATGCCTTCATCGAGGATATCCTCAGGTACTTTTCAAATTGTTGATTCATGATTCGATTTCACCATCCTCTGGTTTATAAACTGATTAGATGGTATTTTTCATCCACAGGTGTTGTTGCAATGATACTTCAGCCAATTCGTGGGAGGACAAGTTGCCTCTGGTGGAGTTTGCAATTAACAACACAGTTTCTGCATCAACTGGTTATTCACCGTTTTATCTCGACTCGATGGCGCAACCACTTTCGCCTCATGACCTGGTAATCACTATTCCGCCAGAAGCTCCTGTTCCAATACAAAGAGCTATTCGAGATCATTTTGACCAGTACTCGGCTGTACATGCCAACGCGGTAGACAACATTTTCCGAGCAACAGAAATTAGCCAAGCCAGATTCAATAAGACTCACATGCCTCGACAGTTTGCAGTTGGGCGGAAAGTTCTTTTACGGACCGAGTTTATTCAATGGAATGGTTTGACAGAGGCAGGCAGACACTTTAAGCAGCCATATATTGGGCCGTTCACCATTTCCAAAGTGCTTAGCCATGGCCGTGCATACGAGTTAGATTTCGGAAACCTCGATATCCGTATTCATCCGGTACAGCCTGTTTCCAGATTAGAGCTGTACAATGACTCGATCCAGGCACCTTTGCCTCTGCCACAGATGATCACCGAAGAAGGGCAACCACTGTTTGAGATATCACATATACTCTCGGATAAGTTTACTAGAGGTGTCAAATACTATTTAGTGCGATATGCAGGCTACGGCCCTGAGCATGACACCTGGGTCAAAGCCACAAAGCTGACCAATGCAGCAGACATTATAGCTGCCTATGAAGGCTAAACATTATATTAAGCCTCATGCCCTTACTTCTTGTAATATATACTAATACATGTCGATCATCTATATACCTTGCTCTTAATGTTTTATCATTATGTTGCATAGAAGCAGGAAATTGATCCTTCCTTGCTAAAGGTGTAGTGAGCCTTGTACAAATCATACCCTTGCACAGATACGCACATGCGAGATATCATATCTGTGGATAAATAAAAACTGCTAAATGCTACCTTTGCCAAAGCCGTGGTTTGTCATCGGATTCTTGGCCAGTCATCCGAAGCTACCGGAGATATCGACTGAGGTAGACGGAGTTGTGATCCTAAGTTGTGCTTGACAAACATAACTAAATAAATTTCACATTAGTACGTGGCGAATCCATTCTCACTCATCGCGATAGATCGTTCGTCAAAGCGTGCGTACTGGACCATATTAGAGTGAGCAGACCGGGTAAAGATTATAAGTCCAATCCCGTTAAGCAGGGCCACTCTGTTTGCAATAAAACAAGCCCCCGGTGAAATAACTCCGGAAACAAACACGGGCTCCCCGTTGCCGCCTATGATCCTCCAAAGTAGCTTAAGGAGGGGAGGAAGGGTTGGGTGCATTATATCAGGCCGAGAATCGTTCGATTATAAATCGTTAAATCGTGGGATCATCGTTCGCAAAGCGACGACGGCTAGCGCAAATAATCCGTAACGTACACTTCGGATGCTTTGAATCGTCACTCCGACGCACGATACGTGTGGATCAATCAGTAATCCAGCGTCAATCTGTATCACGAAACGCAATTCATTGAACCTTGAAACGTCACTCTGAAATACGATACGAACTTCAAAGGGGGCTACATCCTAAGAACTGTAAGGTGAGGGACTAAAGTGGACCCAGTTCCCCCCAATAACCTAAAAGCACCATGAGGGACGCCTCAAATCGATGTAAGAAGACTGGTACCAGCGAGAAGCGACAACAACAAAGACATCATAGACATATACAAAGGTATGCCCGTTGTGAGGTCACAACTCTTTTAAGAGGGGAGATCTGTCAGGGTCATGACCGATGACATATGTGTCATACATATCATACGTGTCATACCTGTCAGACATGTCATACCATACAGGATCATGACCGATGACATATGTGTCATACATGTCATACATGCCATACGTGTCATACTTGTCAGACATGTCATACCATACAGGATCATGACCGATGACATATGTGTCATACATGTCATACGTGTCATACCTGTCAGACATGTCATACCATGTCATGTCATGTCATGTCGAGTCGTGTCATATATTATAATGACAGTCGTCAGTACGGTCGACTATGACTGTACATGTCGCCAGATGATAAGTCACATCATCTGTCATTATTCAAGGAAAGACTTGAATGACCCTGTCATCGAGAGTTCGTATGTCGAACTCGAAGATGGCAAAGCAAGATACATCTTGAAGTAACAAGCAAGAACCATCTTGGCTTTAAGCATGTGCGGAACACGCATGCGCAGTATGAACGAACTATTCGTTACCACAATACTGGTCGTTCAACCAACGTCTCGGGTTCACAACCCAATGGCGGTACCATCTATGCGATGGGAGACGTATGGTATAGATGAGCGAAGCGTTGGGCTTCAGCAGTATCTTCACACAGAAGTTCTGCAACTCATCCCGCTATTATCTGACGCTTGTGGTTGCCGTTCCACAGCACAGCGCATATTTGTATTTTGTATGATATATTGAGGGCTTACTTATCTAGCCCTAACAATCATGGTGTATACCAATGGGGGAAAATACCATATCCTTGATTTGAAGCCGTTAGAGCACTCTCCATAGAGTACGCTTTTGTCACCTGGCAGCAGAACACCCCTGCACTTTCCACAAAGTCCTCCACTCGATAAACCGAGTTTGGTGGGCATTGAAGGGTTGAGGGACCTCGCCCAAGTCCCCAATATGGACACTAATACTTCATAAATAACCAATAGTTGACTACCGTGGTAGTTATGGATGTTTCCGCCCTCATACTGATCCCATACTGCTAAAAACGAATTCGCCCTTACGGTGTTAAATCTTAGGCGATACTGGCCCTTGGTGGTTTCACAGTCTAAGATGCCGTGAAAATAAAATACAGGGGGTTTTATTTTCCCCACCACTGATGACGGAGCTGACCTGGCACCTTGGGTCGAGGGGTGACAGAAAGACCAGGGCTCCCTCCCCCAGGGGGGGGGAGTCTGTGTCTCCGTGAGAACTGAAGCCGTCCACCAGTCCCAGAGTCCCCCCCCCTGCCTTGCAGGCGGCTTGAAGGTCCAAGGTCTCCCCCCCTACCCGCCTTCTCGTGGGCCACCAAGTCAGAAAATCTGGGTGTCCAGAAATCCCGCACATGTTATTTCAAAATAGTAAACACATCTTCTATTACAGTTGAACAGTCCGAGTCTCATCAGAGAAGGAAGAGTGTCTCTGTCTGTACTGATATTTCGAAATTTCGTATGCAGATGATTATCTTCATGATCGATGATGATGCGATGCGATGGATGAAGGCAACACGGCTCGACTGATTGTTCTAGCGAGTAGATGGATAATCATAAATGCATACGTAATAAAAGATGGGCAGTTGGGCACCAAACAACGTAGGATATTTCTGAATTCAATTTGAGCCGTTTGGGTCCATAGATCTTAGATGTTCCCAAGGCAGAAACGGACGATAGCGATATTTCTCACTTCAATTTGAGCCGTTTAGGTCCACAGATGTTCCCCCAACAGGATCGAGTGAGTCGAACGGCAAAGATTCAAAGTATTGACCTTCAATGTAACGTCAGATTGAAGCATGCGGGGTCGTTGAATGCAAAGAAGTTGGTGAGGACGGAGACGTCGGAGTTCTTCGCTAAATTGCGGTGGAAGCCTGCAATGGCACCCTCGAGTGCTCAGGGATAGCATTGTAAATTCCGAAGTTGCAAGTGGCAATAAACATTGCAATTTGCTTTCTCTCTCATACACACGGCTCTATCGCTCGAAGTTAACCGCAACACGGGCTCCTCCGTCGAAGTTTTCCTCGACGACTTTCACGCAGACTTCCAAAACTTGCGAACCAATACATAACTTGATTGGTTTTTGAATGCCTGTGAATACTATTCTGTCTAAATAGATGTTCTCTTAGAGCAATCTCAGTTTTACCTGCCCAACCCCGCATCTGGCTGTCCCCGCTTCTGGGACGGGCTGGGCAGGGGGCCTTTAAGGCACGTAAGGGTTTCTAAACAAGACCAAACATGCTGAACGGCGGCAGTAGTGGAAGGCCAGGGAGCCCCCCTGGGAGTCCAGGAAATGGACTTGACTGGAACTTTTCCCAAGTGTTTGGAGAACGCGCACCTGGGGAAGAGGTTCAAGAGGGTAACTGCAGCTCCTTTCCCTCCCTCCTTTGGCTAGTTCCTGCTTGTGTGATTACGGGTAGCATAACGTTTTTAGCCTGGCTACTTATTTTTATCAAGTTGAAGACTGCCTGTAGAGACCCGATCAATAGGACCAGGAACGGAACTTGAACATGCTACACTCCAACCTACATGCATGCTTCAACATCTTCCGGTCTCGAAGTTTAGCTTGCCGTGGACAAGTTTCCACCGTGAATTTCTACATCGAATAGTTGTTTGCTTGCTTTTGTAAGCTTGTTTTTGTTGCTTACAACGGAACCCTTTTAGCGAGTGCACGCCAACGTTGACGGCGTTTATGGAACATGTTGCTCTTTTCCCCTCAGGAGGGCTTTCCTTCGTGTGTCTCCGCACTTTAGTTTTATCCGCAAAGGCTGGCTGACTGAGGTCTGTTACTTGGTTGTATCAGCTGACATCATTTCCGCTGTCGAATTTGACCGCACTGGTCAGCACCTTGCCACGGGCGATCGCGGAGGTCGTGTCGTGCTCTTTGAAATGGTTAGCGGCAGCAATACCGACCCGGTGCGTATTTTTAAATTTCCCCGAGTTTCTTAGATAAATTCAGGGGTCTCATAGACTAAATGCCTTAATTTCGTTAGGACCTCTCCTGGGCTTATCGCTACCTTCTGCGTTGGAGGCAGCCAGCCGCTTTGCAGCGTATTTGCGTTAATGTGTGTGCACAGACCGGTACTTCCGAACGTTTTGTTGGATATTGCCTATCCGTTTTGGAGGGGTACTAAGATATGTAATTCTGGGGGCTTCGATAGGATCGGAAGGATTCGTCAACACGAAGAGGAGTCGAGTACCGCTATCTCACTGAGTTCCAAAGCCACGAACCAGAGGTATTTCTACTGGGAACGCGTTATCTACAGGGAGAGCCCTGTTTGATTTGGGGGTTTGGTTTGAGTAGCTCCCTCCCTCCGCAGTCTGAGCGAACGGGGTTCCTGGGGTCGAGTCACCGAGCACACAGCTTTTCCAAGTTGTGCAAGTTGTTTCATGGCGGCATACGTTGCACAGCAAGTCCTTTCAGGACTCTTAGGAGTTAGTATATTTTTGTTCGGTCTTCTGCACCACCGAAGAGCTTTGTTTTCTGTTGGCGTACTCCTTCTTGCAGTGAAACAGCAGCCCCCCCCCCTCCCGTGTACTATGTACCGGCTATTTATGGAATTAAACCAGTCGTGTTTGTTGGGCCTTCCGAGCAGTTTGACTACCTCAAGAGTTTGGAGATCGAAGAAAAAATCAACAAAATTCGTTGGTGCCAGGTAGGCGTTTACGGATCTGTGCGCATCCAGAGTAGTATGTCTACGCAGTTTTACACGTATTGTACTAGCCAGAATCGTCTGACCTTTTTTCCTGCGCCACAGGGCTCAAACGGCGCTCACATGCTGTTGTCCACTAACGGTGAGCTGCTTTCTCATCTCTGTAAATAAGCTTCCGACTGATTTGATAGTGCATCACTTATGAACTCTATTGCTTCTCGCGACTGCACTGCGATTATTACGTTCACTGCGCTTCTGCAAATGCACCTTCTGCTGTCTTAGGTTGATTCTCTTTCGGTTTTTCTGTGCAGATAAAACCATTAAGTTATGGAAAGTTCATGAAAAAAAGGTCAAGTGCGTGAGCAGCTACAATATTGATCCGCAGCCGGGGTACGCCCCATTCCGAGAAGACTTATCAGTAAACTTGTTTTGTTTCCCCTAAGGAAAAGTTATTTCTTCATGCTGGGGATTCCGTCCACCCCGTGGATAAGTGCTCTTGGAAGATCTGCTTGCGAATAGGTTCTTTCCCAAAGTTTGCAATTCCACTAATTGCACCGTCTTCGTTATGTTGACTGTTGGCGTGG